>JASCZW010001483.1:0-164716 GCA_034211315.2 Aedes japonicus
TCGAAGTTTGATTCCCAAATTGGAATCATTTAAATTTTCTAGCCTGCACACTACCGGTTGTGGATGCATTCGCTCTTTGTGAAACATGGCTCTCTTCCGAAATCAATCTTCCGATTCATGATTTCAATATTATTCGTCTTGATCGTGAGGATTCACGTGGAGGGGGAGTACTTTTGGGGATCAAAAGTGCTACCCTTCTATAGAGTGATTTTTCCTCCTATTCCAGGTATTGAAGTTAGTCGCATGTCAGGCTGTTATTAAAAATAAAAGCCTTTGCATTGCTTCCGTTTATATTCCTCCAAGAGCTCTCCATTAACCGAAAACAACTATCAGATGTTTGTTCGGTTCTTCCTGCTCCGCGGTTGGTCATGGGAGATTTTAACTCTCACGGTACAGGCTGGGGAGAACTGTACGATGACAACCGGTCTTCCTTGATATATGACCTCTGTGACAACTTCAATATGACAGTTCTTAACAATGGAGAAGTAACACGTTTGGCTGGTACATCCTCAGTTGGCAGTAGATTAGACCTCACACTTTGTTCGAATTCATTATCGTTGGATTGCACATGGAATGTGATTCAAGATCCCCACGGTAGTGATCACTTGCCCATAAAAATTTCGGTTGCCACCGGGTTCAATCCGTCGAAATCTGTTAACGTCACGTATGATCTTACCCGTCACATCGATTGGACAAAGTTTAGGACAGCAGTAGATGAAGCCGTAACGACGGTAGAAAGGCTTTCACCGTTGGAAGAATATAACTTCCTCTCCAACCTGATCTTAGACAGCGCGCTTCAAGCTCAAACTCGACCAGTTCCAGGGACGTCATCTCGCAGGAAACCTCCTTCTCCATGGTGGGATCAGCAATGCACCGAGGTTTACCGTAAAAAGTCCGACGCGTTTAAAGTTTTCCGTAGACGTGGAACACCTGAGCACTTCGAAGTATACACGGCTCTCGAACGCGAACTTAAGAGCCTCATCAAGGCCAAGAAACGCGGTTACTGGCGAACATTCGTGAACGGGCTATCGCGCGAAACGTCGATGAGTACTCTTGGAACACGGCGCGAAGGTTGCGAAACCGAACTACGAACAACGAGAGCGAAGAGTACTCGGACCAATGGATCCTCAAATTCGCGCGAAAAGTTTGTCCAGATTCTGTGCCGGCACGGATCATTCCTCGCGAAACCACGAATTCGATAGATGAGATCAGCCAACCTTTTTCAATTGTAGAACTCTCCTCGCACTCCTTTCGTGTGGCAATACGGCTCCAGGAATCTGACAGGATCAAGTTCAACTTGCTTAAGAACCTCCCAGACGTCGCGAAGAGGCGCATGTTGAACTTGTTTAATCAGTTTTTGAGCTTAACATTGTACCGGATGATTGGAGGCGGGTAAGAGTTATTGCCATTCAAAAACCTGGTAAGCTCGCGTCCGACCACAACTCCTATCGACCCATCGCGATGTTATCCTGTATTCGAAAGTTGTTGGAGAAAATGATCCTTTTCCGTCTGGACAAATGGGTTGAGACGAACAACCTGCTTTCAGATACTCAATATGGTTTCCGTAGGGGTAAGGGAACGAACGACTGTCTCGCGTTGCTTTCCACAGATATTCAGTTAGCTTTTGCTAAAAAAGAGCAAATGGCTTCTGTATTCTTGGACATAAAGGGGCTTTTGATTCAGTATCTGTTGAAGTTCTTTCAGATAAACTCCACGCTTGTGGCTTTTCACCATTAATGAATAATTTTTTGTACAATTTGCTGTCAGAGAAACATATGAGCTTTTCTCATGGAACTCTCTACAGCTTCACGATTTAGCTACATGGGTCTCCCAGGATCATGTTTAAGCCCCTTTTGTATAATTCTTTATGTCAAAGACATTGACGGTTGTCTATGTGACAACTGTATCGTTGAGACAACTTGCAGATGACGGCGTAGTGTTCTGTCACGGGACCCAATGGGGTCGATCTGCAAGGACCTTACAGGATACCTTGGACAATTTGTCTACTTGGGCTCTAGAGCTAGGTATCGAATTCTCTACGGAGAAAACTGAGTTGGTAGTTTTTTCTAAGGAAGCATAACCCAGCACAACCGAAGCTTCAAATTTGGGGTAAGCCGATAGCTCATTCTATGTCATTTAAATATCTTGGGGTCTGGTTCGATTCTAAGTGCACCTGGAGATCCCATATTGAGTATGTGAAGCGAAAGTGCCAGCCAAGGATCAATTTTCTCTGCACAATTACCGGAACCTGGTGGGGAGCTCATCCACAAGATCTTCTAACGTTGTACCGGACAACGATTTTGTCGATTATGGAATACGGTAGTTTTTGTTTTCAGTCAGCGGCTCGGTCGCACTTCATTAAACTGGAACGTATTCAGTATCGGTGTCTTCGTATCGCGTTAGGTTGCATGCAATCGACTCACACCATGAGTCTTGAAGTGCTGGCTGGCATGTTGCCACCTCGGATCGGTTTACAGAATTATCTCTCCGGCTCCTCACCAGGTGTGAGGTTATGAACCCACAGGTAATTGAAAACTTTGAGAGGCTCCTTGAGTTGAATCCTCAAACTCGCTTCATGACCTTGTACCATCTGTACATAACACAGGATGTCAGCCCTTCGCCGAACATTTCCAATCGTGTTTGCTTCTCCGATTTCGACAATACGGTTCATTTTGATTTATCCATGAAGCAGGAGTTGTGGAATCCCAGAGCATCATCGTCCTATGATTGCTCCGGTGATATTTACTGCAAAGTTTGGCCAAGTTGATTCCACTAAATCGTTCTTCACTGACGGATCTTTGATAGAGGAGTCAGCAGGCTTTGGTATATTTAATGAAATTTATAGCGCCAACCGTAAACTTCAAGCCCCTTGTTCCGTGTATGTCGCTGAATTAGCGGCAATACATTTTACGCTAGAGAAGATTGCCTCATTACCACCGGATCAGTACTTCATTTTCACGGATAGTCTCAGTTCTATAGAGGCTATTCGCTCCTTGAGGCCGGTAAAGCACTCCTCGTATTTTCTCGCGAAAATACAGGAGCTTCTAAGTGCTTTATCTTCGCGTTATTTTATCATCACCTTTGTATGGGTCCCATCTCATTGTTCGATTCCGGGCAATGAGAAAGCGGACTCGCTTGCAAAGGTGGGCGCTATGGAAGGCGATATTTGTGATCGACAAATCGCCTTCAACGAATTTTTTCCTATTTTTCGTCAACAGTCACTCGTCAGCTGGCAGTATAAATGGAGTAAAGAGAGATTTGGGACGATGGCAACATTCTATCATCCCAAAGGTGTCGAAGAAATCTTGGTTTAGGGGGATGGATGTGGTCGAGACTTCATTCGAGTCATGTCTCTGCCTCATGTCCAATCATTATTCTTTGAACGCTCATTTATACCGGGTTGGGCTGAGCGACAGCAATCTCTGTGAATGTGGACAAAGCTATCAGGACGCAGATCACGTTATTTGGTCTTGTTCTGAGCATCGTGAGGTCAGATCGGGGCTTTATGATTCTCTTCGGGCTCGAGGTAGACAACCCAATGTGCCAATTCGAGATATTTTGGCTGTACGTGATTTGGAGTACATGAAACTCATTTATGTGTTTTTGACTAACATAAGCATTAGATTGTAGTTAGTTTAACATGTATGTTTAGTATAAGTTTTTTTTTCTGTGTTCGTGTGTTTTTTTTCTATTTCAAAAATGTTCGAATAAAAAGAAACCAAAAGTTGTGTAGTTATAAGTGTTTCAAAAATTTAGAATTTAAATTTAATGTGTTATGTAAACCATACTTAAATTTCCCACCCTCTTTCCCATCCGTAATTTGTAATTCCTATTTACCTCGAGACGGCCGCGAATAATCGGCTCTATCCTCCTAACTTTAGTTTTAAGATAAATGATGTATAAAAGTATGAAAATTTGGCTCTGTAAAGTTTATTCGATTGAGCCTGTACAAATAAATGATTATTAAAAAAAAAAATTATCGTTCCTCTTAGGAAAAATGACAAATTAATCAGTAATATGGAAAGCGCTCACCCGGATTATCAGCAAACGTGTACCAATCGGTTCGTTTTCGACATCCATTTACACCAAATTTTAGTTCTATTCAACACACAAATTATGTTTAGGTATGACTCTGGTCATAAACACAGCATCCACTATCACACGGGATGGTAATAATTGAGATTCTAATAAAGATAAATTTCATCACACAAAATATAGTGAAAAAAAACGTTACAGCTCACCTAAGCCCAACCGTCCAATAGGACATGAAAAAATGTTGTGAGAAGTGTCCATCTTGCAACGTACGGCGAACTTTTTATTTAGAAAAAACTCGTTCAATTTTAAGATAGCTTTTTTTGCAAATTGACTTTAATTTTAAAATATTTTTTTAGTGTGTAAGAATCACTTTTACAATTTTTAAAGTTTTTTTCTTAAAAGCTAAGATAATTTTCTAAAAGTCACCCATACATCACATTTTTGTAATTCTTTTCGCTTTTTAAATGATGTTGACTTGAAAAATTTGTTGTTAGAATAACTTTTTTTTCTTAAAAGTGCCCCCCTTGCAATCATTTTGCCTTTAATTTGAACAAATTTCGTTCAATTCTAAGATAGCCATGTTTTGCAAATTTACTTTAAATTTTAATATATTTTTTAGCGAGTAAGAATTGATTTCACGATTTTTTCAATTTTTTTCATAAAAGTACAGACGATTTTCTAAAAGTCTCTCATATTTCACTTTTTTGTAAGTCCTTTTGCTTTTTGAGTTACGTTGATTTAAAAAAAGGCGATCAAAAACCATAAGCCCTTTTCAAATGGTAGCCTACAATTTTTTTTGAAAAAACAGTTGCTTGAAAAAACTTTCATTAGATTCTGAGAGGGTGCTGCCAACCGCTGGATGAGTTGGCGTGAAATTCATCTATAGCGAAGGCACAAACTGATGCAATCAATTGAATCGGCCCAGATATCATGCCTCCAAGGATGCAATTTTTCTTATGCTCTCCGATCAAGTTTACTGCGTACCGCAAGCACCACCTATAATTGAATTAAATTTTTCACGAAAACAGACCCCGTCTTCGCTCGTTTGGAGCGCCTTTCCGAGATCAGCATCTCGGAGCTGCGCCAACAACGACGAGATGCGCGAGCTAATAAATTCAAACTTTGACCATACGCAAAAGAACCAACCTGGTCGCCGTCGTCTGCCAGCGAGTTCCGGATCCGAGGCGACACAACGCAACGCCCTTGTCTCGTGGTAAAATATTAATTAAACTTCGATAACACCGTGAAACACTGCCCAGTTCAGTGCAGGGCGCGAGCGAGCGATAGCAATCAAAGTGCTGCGCCACTGCCATGACCGCCGCCGCCATCACGTCGTATCGCATCCAAGGCACTCTTCACGGTAGGTATTCCCGATAGCAGCCGGAACGGAATAAAATATATGAGTTTATTGATTTCACTTAATTTCTGGAGTTGCATCTTCCATCGCCGTTCGTGGCCGCTTTTTGCTCTTCAGGGTGATCAGATGAATCCTTGCAAGGTTTCGAAATTGACCGTCAGGATCTGGCAACCTCGTATGCGCTGCGGTGAGTTGGGCAAGATGCGCGCGCATATTTTAGTGTTAATTTGAGGAATTCGTCCCTGCAGCGAGATGAGTTTACACACTAGCCCAAAAAAAACGCAAAATTATCTGGCCTTAATTTACCGGGACACAGCATGACAAATAAGCGCTCACGTGTGCTTTCTTTTCGGTGGCAGGCAGAAGCCTTAAAAGGAGTAGCTCACAAAAATGCATTCCCGAACTGCGCGACGCTCAGTCCATCAGCGTTGAACGATGAAGTTATTTTTAAATTATTTTTCAGCGAATTTGCGTCGATCTTTAAACCAATGAAAGTTCGACAAGCAATTCGCTTGACATTTCAACCAACTAAATGACGCAAAGATGTTCGAATTCCACATTCCGACCAAACTGACTGCGGGTGCTCGGAGGTTGTCAAATTGGCACTCTCTTAAATCGAACTTAATGCTTCTAATTGGAAAATAAAGCCCAATCAAGCGGTCGAATGTCGAAAACTGCACCAAATTCGGATTTTATGACACTCACTCATCCCACGGACAGCCCCAGCGGCGACGATCGCGGCACACTTCCCACTTGACGGCCCCCGGCTCGTATGAGCTAATCTGCGGGGAGCGCATTTCCATCAACGACCGGCGAATGGCGATGGTTGGCGGTTTTGAAATGTGCGAAAGAATTTCAACCAATTATCGTTTTAATTTGAGCTCAAATGGTAGCGATGAGCTGTGTATTCTTCTAGCTGTTTTTTGAGTTTTTGACACTTCTCCAGCATGTTTTTCGATTGTACTCAATTCGGCTTTGAAGATGAACATCTACTTTGATTTATTGAGAACAATGTATGGCCTTCAAAATGAATTAAAAACAATCATCTTGCCCAACAATTTTGATAAACTGTAAAGAACATGGGACTCTACCATATAAATCAAGGATGCTTTGTGTTCAGAGAACAAGATGGGCTAGTGCCCGATTTTTCTTTAGCAGATCGCAAATTCTGGTATTAGGTGCAAGTATAGCTTTAAGGAGTGTATCGAAAATAAGCTATCCACAAACTTTCTTTCAAATTATGTGAAAACCGATATTTTATTCATACAAAAATTGATCCTTTATTGTACGAGGTTAAACTTGAACATAATGAAGACCGGATGAAATTTAAGTTATTCCTTCGAACTTTCGAACTTTGGATCGAACTTTCGAACTTTGGATCGAATGCTCTTCAATCAAGTTCCGGACAAGTGTTGCATCGCATTTTTTGGACGCTTGAGCCTCAAATTTTTTTGAACTCCTGCATGTTCCCAGCTGCCTTACCAGTCTTCTTGAAGACCCACTTCACGATTGCCCAGTAACGTACGATGGGTCGAAGCTGAGGGCAATTTGGTGGATTGATATTTTTCTCAACAAAATCTATACCCTTTTTCGCAAGCAATTGAGAGTGGTTTTGGCATAGTGAGCCGACGCTAAATCCGGCCAATACAGTGGAGGTGTACTATGCTTATTATATAAAGGCAATAATCTCTTCTGGAGACACTCAGATCTATAGATTTCCCGCATTTATAGTTCCGGTAGTGTAAAAAATGGTTGACTTTCAAACCACAGGAACGTATTGCTTGCCATACCAGTACCTTTCGACCGAATCTCTCCACTTGAATCGATCTGTCCGCATCGCTCACATCCTCCCCAACGACGGCAGTAAAGTATTGTGGACCTGGAAGGGTTTTTGAGTCCTCCTTTACAAAGGTCTCATCGTCCATCAAAACGCATGCATTCGGACGCTGCAAAAGACGCGAATACAATTTCCGGGCCCTTGTTGCTGCTCGCTTCTTCTGTTCTGCACTTTGTTTCGAGATTTTCTGCTTCTCGAGGTCTTCAGGTGGTTTCGCCTCTTGATACACTGAATCATTCCGACACTCGTTCCTGCTTTTTTGGCCAAATCACGTATTGACATTGAGGGCTTCAAATGGTGAGTTGACAACTTGGCAGTAGGGTGCGACCGACCTCTGGTCCTCACAAGTTCCTACCTCACGCCTCCACGAGTCATATGATCACAAAAGACTGCCAGCTGAAACATGGAGACGCTGGTTGGCGTAGCCTGGGCAATGTTGTCAATCCGACAATAGCGAAGTGAGGGGGTGCGACCGGTACATCATATCATAATTTTCCATTCTCATATCTTTCAGGTCTTCCAGGTCGTCAGGTATTACAAAATAATTTAAAATTTAAAATTCTTTTTTTTTCAGGGCGGTCATACATTGCCTAAATTTTCTGGTTCATAATGGATGCGCAAGTTTGTCTACAATTGCAACAAAACAGCAGTCGGCACACATGTAATTTTCAATTCATATTACAATATTTATTTATTTATTTATTTATTTATTTCATACTTGTAGCTTAAGGGTTGTCCCTTATCAAAATACTACAATCGGTGTTCAATGTTGCTCGTACCACTTCCATATCAAAAAAAAGAAAACTTTATGAAAAAAAAAAAAACAAAAATAAACTTAATTAAAAACTAAATACTGACTTATTGACTTGCTGACCAACTGCCCCACATTCTCTAATTCTCTCCATTGAGCCAGATCAAACATTCACGACGGAAAATTGCTGCAGAACGCACATTTTTTATTACGTTTGGAAGCTGATTCCATAAGATGAGTGCACGTACGAAAAAGGTATTGGCATAGTGTGATGAGCAATGCTGCAATAAAATAAAGTGTTGTACACGGTTGCTTCTAAAAGGTTGTAGCTTATCAGCAAGATATTGCGGTCCTTGATGAATAATTTTGAATAATGTTACATAGCAACGTAATTTGAAAAAGTCATAAAACGGACATCCTAAGAGTTGTCGCTGTAAGTGCGTTACTCTGGAATATCTGTTTAAATTGAACACCCAACGTACACAATGATTTAAACAAACTCTCATGCGATCATATTCAGCGGCTGATGCGTTCAAAACTAGTTCCAGACCATATGACATATGAGGCAACACAAGCGATTTAAATAGCTTGATTTTGGTAGGTATGGAGAGCATTGAAGCTGTTTGTTTCAAGTGACGAAGACCAGCATAAATTTTACCACATTGATAATTCACCTGGAAAGTCCATTCAAGGTTGCTTTGGAAAATAATTCTGAGATTACATACTTTCTCCACATATTGGATGACCTCATCGTTGATGAACAAATTTGGCAAAAGTGGACGAGTTTGTTGTCTTGATATATACATTGCTTTGGTTTTAGATGAATTGATGGGAAGTAGATTATTTTTCAGACCACTTTTGAACTACGTTCAAGATCGGAGTTGATTAACTGTGCCAAATTATCAAAATTGGTGATTGTTGAACAGATGTACAGTTGCACATCGTCAGCAAACATGTGTATTAGACAAAATTTCAAAACCGCGGGGAGATCGTTTATAAATAACGAAAACAGTAGTGGACCTAAAACGGACCCTTGAGGGTACCCTGAGAGGATACTGATAGGGTTGGACAAAATACCATTTGCCTCTACCACTTGCGTGCGTGAGCTTAGATAGGATTTTATCAGTGTTACCGCATCACGATGAAAGTTAAATTTGTATGATAATTTATTTAAGAGTTTTACATGTGAGACCCTGTCAAAAGCTTTAGAAAAGTCGATGAGAAGCAGAAATGCTACACCTTTCTTATCTATTGCCTGATGGATATCATCATGAACCTTAAGTAATGAAGAAGTTGTGCTGTGCCTTGATCTGAATCCAGACTGGTGCGGGCTAAGAAGATCAAATTGTTGCACATAATCTTGAATTTGAATTTTCAAAATTTTTTCTAACGCCTTCGAAAGAGAACATAAAATGCTGATTGGACGTGGATTCTCCAAGGTATTATTGCGAGGTCTTTTACGTATTGGAATAACCTTGGCAGTTTTCCAAGCACGAGGAAACTTACTGGTGGATATAAACAGGTTGAACATATAATTAATAGGAACAATTATGAAGGGAAGGATAATCTTTTAAACTTTAAATCCACACCATCCAAACCAACTGCATTTGACTGAATAGAAAGGATTGCTGAAGAAACTTCTAACTCAGTACAAGGTGAAAAACTGAATCCACTTGAGTTTAGAGGCGGTATCGGCTGGAGGCATGAATCCCGTGTAAAGTTATTGCCAAAATAAGTATTAATTTCATCACCAGTACTATGGAATTCAACATCGTCGTTTGAAGCAGTAATTTTGAGCTTCTTTAGCCTCTTCCACATTTCCTTGTTGGAGGACGCTGATACCAGATTAGTGGAGAGATAATCAGATTTTGCTTTATTAATCAAACCAGTAACTCGATTCCGAAGCCTTTTATACTGGTTTCGATCAAGTTCACTTTTAGTGGAAGTCCATTGGCGATATGCTACATTCCTTTCAATCATAGCATTTTAAATATCATTGTTAAACCATGGAGCATTTGACCTGAGGCTAGGAGCACGCAATGGGACAAAGTTTTCATAAATTTCAATTACGGTATTATTGAAGAAGTCAAGAGCCAAGTCTGAATCAGTGATACTATATAGTAACGTCCAATCAAAATGTTCGAGGGTGTTTTGGAGTAGAGAATAATCTATTCGATTATAGTCTCTGAATTGTCTCGGACGCTCAGTTCTAATACGGCTTATATTGAGCGATGAAAAAATAATGTCGTGCTGAGAAAAACCCGGGGCTGCTACTTGATTAAAGTTACGAATGAAATTATCATTATTAGTTAACAACAGATCAATCAACGAGCTACCACACGTTATAAAAATGAGTGGGCTCGCTGTTGACCGCAAACTAATCCGAAATTTTCCAAGATATAACGAAAACGAGACGTTTTCGAGCAATTATTCCTTAAATCTGTATTGAAATCACCTAATAAAACAATGTTCGCAAAATTTAATGATAAATCAGCCAGCAATCGATCTAGCGTACTTGAACAATCGATTCCCGGAGGGCAATACACCACACCCAGAAGAAATTTATCATGGTTAACATTAACTTCAACAAATAAATATTCAGTGCGATTCAAATCTGCCGTTACCAGTTCTGAAGCCGCAATTACTTTGCATTTGATACCACCTTTGTAATATATACATATTCCTCCACCTCGTCCATACTTTCGATCATTTCGTAAAATCGAATAACCTTCAACACTAACGGTACTATCGGGAATACTATCACGTAGCCATGTTTCAGTTACACAAATTATATCCAGCTTGCTATGAGAGAAGCAAGACTTGAATTCATCAAGTTTACTCAACTGACGAGCGCACAAACTTTGAACATTCATGTGACACACATTAATGAGATCATCAGGAAGAGCAACATTCATAACAGTCCTTGGTATGTCAGCAAAACCTATAACTCGTACGTGCATTTCTTGATTGACTACCCGGCATCATCGGCTAGCAGCAAGTTCAATCGAGAACACATGAACCAGCAAATATGGAGAGAAATAGAGTTTGGGAGAGGCAACAAGTCAATGAACGAACTATAAAACATAATAATGGAACTCATTTCTAAACATTACTAAGAAAGTGGTAACAGATCGTGAATTCAATGAAAAATAGATAAATATTAAAGTTATAAAATTCAAATACAGCAGCAAAATAACATCTGCATCCAGCAACAGCAGCAACCAACGTCAGCCCCAGCAGCAGTCTCGATCTTCACTAATCTCCCACAGGTTGTCTTACCGAAACGGTCTCCAACAGCAGCAGTAACAGCAGATAACTTTTAGGAGGGAAGGTAACAAGGATAAACTCATGGAATGGAATCACGGAAAAAAGCATGGAAGGAATTAGAAAAATGTATTTAGGAAGGGTTTCGAATTTTAACTTTTAGGAGAGGAATAATCATAGGATTGAATGATAGGAATCAAGGATCAAACTAGGCAGGAAGAGAAATTGCAAGGAAAGGTTAATTTAGATTGAATCCATACTTCGTCAGTTGACCAACATCCAAGATAGGTTGAGCAGCAACGTCCTCGTTCGGCTTCACGTAAATAGTACCATCTCGAGAGAACACAGTCCTGATACGGCCGCTACTTTTCAACTTCAGCGCAATCCCTTTGATGGTGCGTGCCGATTCGGTGAGATTCTCATTAAGGAACACCCGTTTATCGATTTCGAATCCCAGCTGGTTCAGGTTCAAGTTTTTCTTCGAGAGATAGTGGAAGAAAAAGTCATTTCTAGCAGCTTTGAATGCAAATTGAAGCAGTATAGGTGGAGATGTGCCAGTTGTGATTGGGGTCCGAGCCAGCCGTTTAGTGTAGATAGAAGGATCCAAACTACCATACCCGAGAGCAGCAGACACCAATTTCACAACGGTATTGGTGTTTTCCGTAGGGCTGTAAGGTACTCCAGTGAGAATGAGGTCATTCGACTTCGCCAGCTTGTTGATGTCATCCTTATTTCTCCGAACATCGATATCCGTTTTAGCTTGAACGTCGCAAAGTTGTTTGTAATCCCGGGAACAGTCAGCTTTTAGTTGATGCACCTCATCCCGCAGAGAAGCAATTTCATTGACGGAGCTGCATTATTAGAGTCAATCTTCCGTTCAATTTTCTCGTTTCCATCGGCGATCAGTTGCTTTATTCGCAAAAAAAGAACGTCAAAACTTTCTACCGTGTCCTCCATCTGGTCCAGATCTTCTCGTGAGCGTTTTTTGTTTTGTATCTCACCAGCAGAACACAGCGGCAGATCTATTGTTGTTGTTTTATTTTTGCCGTCTTTACCCATGGTAGCAGATCGAGTTGGCCGATGTATACTAAGATGGACGGGAAACAAACTCTTTCACACACGAGATTAACTTACTATATACGCCCTTACTATATATTTTATCTTATAGGACATTGTTTATTCATAGCCTAATTCTGTATATTTCATTACATGTATTACGCCAGAAAGGTAAATTTCTCTCAGGTACCATACAGTTTAGGAGAGGAGGTCTTGCGGTTATAGGATGATCATCTTCTGGTAGAAGCATCAGTAAGAATGGGGATCAATTTTCAGCTGTATCTAGCACCGTCGGAGTGGCCTTCTCGAAAGTAGCAATGGATGTATATATATATATATAGATGTGTAGATACTAGTATGTGTTATTATATGATGCATGTTTTTTACAAGCTCTCAACATATTTTCATTAATAGAAATGTTGACGACTCTCTCGACCGCTCAACCTTTAATTCCTTCATTATATTTTCCATTAAATGGCGTAATATGACCTTAACATTTCAGTACACGATCATCAACTACTATTTGAGCGGTTCAGAGGAACACAGCTGTTCATCATTATTAATTGCATATCATACATATAATATTATGGAAGAAGTAATAAAATAATTAATAAAATTTTAATTGCTTCAGTTTGGTGATCCGGCCGGTATAATTATTTTATTAAATTATATCAAATAATAATCAAAATTAATAAATGCTCTTCATTCCAGAAGGTTATATATCTATATGTCATGATTAAATACGTAATAATATAATATTATGGTTTTATATACAATTGAATGCTTTATTGATATTTATACCTCAATGAATAACAAGATGACCTTCACATTCCAGAGATACAGTCACCCATCAGTGATACAAAGTGGTAACGAAGCTGCATATTATTATTACTGCCTTAATATTATTATTTCAGCAGGTTAATTAATTTAGTTTAACATGGTTATCATAGGCTCGTGAACTCCAACTATTACATAATTTAACTAAATATCCTTATATAATTTTTGCTCTACTATATAATCATATATAACATATTATTATTACATTACATCTATATTTATATAAATATAATAAATACTGGGTTGGGAGGGAGCACCAGGGTATCATTCAAGCTGAAACTGGACGATGGTTTGATTGACTGCCTGAGTCTAGGAGGGAACAAACAGTATCATTTCTTATCCTACCGATTCGAGTGTGGTGCTGCGAGTTCTACTCCAACAGTTTCAGGGAGAGTGACGCGCCTCTTCTTAACAAGCCATCCTGTAGAAAGCTTAATGAGTATTGCGAATTGTGTTATTCGATTTGTTGGATCATATCGTTGGAAGGAGATTCTTAATTTCCGTGGATTTCGTGTAAGTGTTCTGCTTACGGGTCCACCCTCCGTTTTTGGCCCTTCATACAGCGATAGTGCGAATTCAGATCGGTGGCCCAATTTGATCTTGCTGTTAAGTGGAGCTGCATCCAAGCCAAGGGCTAGAGGGGATGGTGGCTACCATAGATACATACAGATACAAATCACGTATTGACATTGATTTGTTCTTCATGATTAGAGAAACCACTTTCTGCTCCAGTTTCGTGTTGGAAGAACCGGGTTTTCTACCTCTTCCTGGCAGCTCATCCAATGACTAGTGTTCCCCAAACTTATAAATGATGGTTTTAACTCTCGCATGATGAATTCCAAACCGCTTCACCAATTTTCGCATAGTACCCTTCTTACTAAACCATGTGTCCAGAACCTTAACATTCACTTCCTTTTCAATACGCGACATTTTGAAAACGCAGAATTTTAACCGCACAAACAAGTAAACAAAAGAAAGCTGACAGTCAAACGCACAGCATGCAGTGTTCAGAGCATAAAAAACCATCACAAATACATGCGTACAACGCAAATGTATGTAGATAGCTTATATTCGATACACTCCTTAATCTGAAATGTTTATTTGTATAATTAATCATAGATTTAGGTATAAAATAACAGACCTTAAATTTTTGATACTTGACCGTTGTTTAGTTCGTTCTGTCCGTCCCAATCTGTGATGTAAGTTTAAGATTAGAAACTGTGCCATATCTAATTCAAAAACTTACTCTCTCTGATTATGTCTGTGATAATAACTGTAACGAACTGTGATGGCACTAGGTTAAGGTAAATTTAGATTATCACTAGGTGTAATTATAACTGAGAATATTGAATAGAATTAAAGGTATAACTGTGATTTGTTTTATTAGGACCAACTAAATTACACAGTTTTCCACGTTTTATATTTGGTTACAAAATGATTCTGACATCTACCGCTGAGTGACGTTTCAAACCAATTCTTTGCTGTCCGGTTTATCTGTCGCCGTATCATTGGACTGCACGTACCTGCAGTTAAACTGTCCGGGTACCATAGTACAAATGAGGAAAATGGCTATTTAAAATCACTGACTTAATAAAAGTGCAGCAAATTTGTTCTTTCACCTGGATGAAAGGAATATCAATCGACAAACGAACAAAATCAAATAACGACTTCGAAACACAGCGGTTACCGTGGTCAACAGAATACTGTCATTTCAAAATTCAAATTGCCAAGATAAAGGGTGTTTCGATCAAAATTTGGTTGACTTAAACTTGACGCATTTCCTTTTATCGTGCATTGAAACTTTTTTTGCACACCCCTCATTTTGAAGATGTTTGCGGGCAGTATCATGCCTCTATTTTGATTTTGAGATAAGCACTTCAGTTATTAAAATGTCCATGTTAAAATTCAAAGTACTCTCACGCCAAGTTGGCGAAATTGTTGAATGTGGATAAATCTACTGTTACCAACGTTTTAAAAGTGTTCGGCGAACGTTTGTCGACAGCAAAGCTGGCAGTAAGGCTGGATCAGGGGAAATCAAAAGCTGGAGGCCACAGCGACGACAAAAATAATTGCCCGCTGTTTCGAGCGGAACCCAACCTCTTCGCTAAAAAACGAGCTGGACTGCCGATTTTTAAGAAAGTGGTGACTCCAAATCGCACAATAAACATAACACGTCGGCCAAAGCATGATCGCGAAAGTTGTATACGACGATGCTGACGAAGTTTGATTGCGTAGTACAGGACGATGAACCTTACGTCAAGGCAGACCTGCAACAGCTTTTTGGAAAGGAATTTTATACGGCAACCGGACGGGGAAAGATGTCAGATGTTTTCAAGCACATTAAACTGTCAAAGTTCGCGAAGAAATATCTGGTATGGTAGGCCATCTTTACCTGTGGCTTGAAGAGCAATGTTAACATTGCGACCGGAACCGTCAATCAGGAACCAGTCAACTATTGTGGGCGGATTTGGCATCTAGCCATCACGGGAGAAAGGCCATGGAGTGGTATGCTCAAGTCAACGTTCAAGTGGCAACGTTCAAGTGGTGCCCAAGGACAAGGACCCTCTCAACAAGCCAGAGCTCCGCCCAATCGAACAATATTGGGCCATCGTCAAGCGGAACCTTAAGAAGACTCAAGAAGCTGTTGTGAGCGAGAAATAGTTCAAGGCAAACTGGCGTTTTGTGGCGAATAAAGTGGATAAGGAGACTGTACAAAATCTTATGGCATGTGTTAAACGAAAAACCCGGCAATTCGCATTCGGTAAAATGGAAACTTAGCTGAATGTTTCTTCTGTATTCTGTATTAACTGAACTTGGAAAAGAAAAAGAATTTGACGTATTAATCAAAACTTTAATCGATACACTCGCATTACTGTTTGACCAAATCTTGATCAGGATTCTCTTGAATTGGTCTGTCCGTTAATGTTGTCTTCATTTTCAGCTCGTTTGAGAGCAGATGAATTGATTTTTACCGGCAGTAGTAACTATAGTCTTTTGAACTGTACAAAGTTACGCTAAGAATTCAACTATATTTTGTGACTATTTGTGAGCGTAAAAAAGACATTATGAGATAAATTGGAATAAACTAGTTCATCAAACCTAGCTATGAGTTCAGATGATTAGATCTACTGTTGTAAAAGTAGATTTTGAAGTGTGCAAAGGGCCAATATGCATTTGAAAATATTCATTGAATAGTGTAGAAGACATTATGCGAAAATCTTGGGATATTCTAGGTCATCCAAACTGTTCGTAAGTTGAAAACCTAAGATCTCATTTTTAACAATTGCTTTTGATCTATATAAGCTGTTCATATCTATTCAAACATTTTCAATGAACCTTTTGAAAGATCAACATTCATTATTTTATAACTTTGTGATCCTCTAGGAAGTTTCAACTGTTCTGAACTTTAAAACTTGAAATCTACGGTTATAACAGAAGATGTTTGGGCTACACAAAGATATGTGACGTATTCAAGCATATTCACTGAATATATTTGAACGTAAAGATACACAAGAAGATAATCTAGGATTCGGTCTTCCAAACTGTCCTGGCGTTCAGAGCTTATGATTTAGAGTTGTAAAAGTGAATTTAGGCAATACAAAGTAACAATAAATGTTCAGACATATTCAACCTGACCTGGAACCCGTCATATTGCAGTTTATTGTTTGTTGATCAACAATAAACCCAGCAAACACAGGATCGTATATGATAGAGGATAAGAGTGCAAAGTGGAGGCGATATATGTACATTTTACATTAAGTCAAATGGACGCATGTACGTATATCGCCTCCACTTTGTACTTATATCTGCTATCATATACGATTTTGTGTTTGCTGGGAACTGCAATATGACGGGTTCCAGGTAATTCAAACTATCCTAGAGATCAGAACATAGGACATTCAGTTGTATCAAAAGCTTTCTGGGTTATGCAAAGCAACGATATGTATTGAATCGTATTCATTGAATATCTTGAGAAAACAACAGACATTATGAGATAATTTTCGGATTTTCTAGGTTATCCAAAGGTTATCCTGGAATTCAAAACATAAAATTTGCAGCTGTTATGGTAGATTTATGGAGCAAACAAAGAAACAATACGTATTTGATCAAATTAAGTGAAGGTCCACAGATATTACGAGATTTCTTGGGGTGTTACAGGTCACTAAATTGGGGATCTATGGTCATAATATTTGCTTCTCAATCTATGAAATGTTGTTTGGCATAGAATATCCCAAGACCATCTTAATAATAGTAATAATTTCAGTTCATCTTCCAGGACATTCATTGAATATGTTTGAATACATATCATAACATTGTATAGCGGATAAAGCTAGACCTTAGATCTTAAGCTCTGAACTCCAGGGCAGTAAGCACATATCAAAGAAAGAACTTCCTTCTTTTTTACATCGTTTCTGATGAGGTCAATTCCTCAATATTGTTGTGTGGGATTGTTGCAAGACGAATAACTTTTCGTCGGAAAAGATAAATTGGAATCCGGGGTCATTTTGCAGTATATTGTGTATTGATGATCTCGAAACATTTAGATCTGCGGCCATTTTACGTACAGAGCGCTGTGATTTTCGTCTAATCCGTTCCCTGACCACTTTAACAACTCGTGCAGTCCGCACCGTACGAGTACGACCGGATCTCTTCCGGTCATTCAACGAGCAGGTGTCACGGTACCTTCGGATGGTTCGGTACATAAAATCCCGCTTTACACCGAGGTTTTCAAATTTCTGAAGCCAAATGGATGATGAGCAATCGTCTCCATGGCCTGACGCTTCTATACGATTTGTCAACTTCAAACTTTTTTATCACCACAGCACGAAACTCCTTCATCGCTGGTAAAAGATAAACACTGAATGAAAACAATCGGACATAACCTAAAAGCGTTTGTATAAACATAGTGCAAAACTACACCAACACATATGTGAAGCATGTTCAGTAGTTGCACGACACCAATGCAAGGAAAAAGTGTATGAGAATATATTGGACACGGTGCATATAAAAATGAATTTTTGTGTGTCTGTTTGTCAGCCTGACCCTTACAGCCTCGGAAACTACAGAACCGATCTGCGTGAAAATGAGTATGCAAACGTTTTTGGGGCCAGTAAAAGTTTTTATGATGGTGGGGAAAGGGAAGGAGGAGAAGGCTGGGGGCTCCCGTACAACTCAAACACCAATTTCTGTATAATTCGAAAACTAATCAAGCAAATGGAACCAAAGTTGACGTATGAGGGTTTTTAAAAGCAAAAAATCTTTCTATGGTGGTTTGAAACACCTCCGGCCTCTGAAAAATATAAATAAAATATAAATGAAATACAAATTTCTGCATACTCGAGAATTATTTGGCAGTTGGAGGTTTTTGAACACAAGAAATGTTTCTATTGGTGTTTGAGATGCCTTCGCTCTCTGGAAGGGGGCTCTCCGGCAAATGAAACATTATTTTCTGAATAGCTAGAGAACAAATGAAGCAAATGGAACCAAATTTAGCATGTGAAGGTTTTTGGAGACAGGATTTTTTTATTAATATAAAAATGAATTTCTGTCGTTCTGTCCGTCTATCTGACCCTTATAGACTCGGAAACTTCAGAAACGATCGGCGTTCAAATTTCTATTCAGGGGTTTGATAAGGTTCTTGTGATTGTTTGAGACCCCTTCCCTCTCTGGAAGGTGAGGCTCTCATACAAATAAAACACAAATTTCTGCATAAGTCGAGAACTACCCTAGTAGCACACTTGTTGCAATTCGGTTGAGATAACATAAATATGACTTGCAAAGTCATAACCAAGTTACTACAACTAATTATGACCGTAGTGTGCTACGTGGGTAATGAAGCAAATTGAACCAAATTTTGCATGTGGCGGGTTTTGAACAAAGCTTGAAAAAATGGACACCCGCACAGTGGCACAATTCTGAAAAAATACGGTCAAAAACATTTACACCCTTTTTTCATCATTTTATCGAGTAGGTGTCTTCAGAAGAGTTGCTCAAAATGTTATTCCGCATCTTTTGAAAAACACGCCTTACACTTACATAAGGGCTTAACTACACTTTCATATTCTAACTTTTTCCAGCTATGAGATAACCAGTTCTTGTCTTCAACAAAGATGTAAAGCAGGTAATTTTAAGAAAAGTTACTGAAGACACAAAGTTATTAGAGCCTAAAATTAATGAGATATAAATGGTTTTCTTTCAGCACTACTTTAAAACTAGTTCAAAGATTTTTCTGGGTAACCTTCAGTACTCAACGCTGAAAATTTCAGGAATAATTTTTCATAAGATAATCTTTCAAATGCAATATGTTTTAGACCCCGCCAGGACCCACCCACCCTTTTTGAGGCGGTTGATTATGACGTCGCACAGACACTTCAATCACCATATATCAAAATGTGGTCATCAGAGAGCATTGTTGTGTTCAGCAAAAATATTTATTTTGATAATTTCTACAATTTCTTAGGACATATTGAAATCGTCAAATTTGAACAAAGTACTAATTATTTTAAAAGCCAGTTTTAAGGTCGTGCTGAAAGAAACCCATTTATGTCTCTTTAACGTTAGGCTCTAATAACTTTGTGTTTTCAGTAACTTTTCTTAAAATTACCTGCTCTACAACTTTGTTGAAGACAACAATCTCATGGCTGGAAAAAGTTAGAATATGAAAGTGTAGTTGAGCCCTTATGAATGGTAAGGCGTGTTTTTTAAAAGATGCGGAATAACATTTTGAGCAACTCTTCTGAAGACACCTACTCGATAAAATGATGAAAAAAGGGTGAAAAAGTTTATGACCGTCTTTTTTCAGAGTTGTGCCACTGTGACCCGTCGAGAACGACGAGTAAAAAAAAATGCAGTGTGCACAATTTTCGCTCTCTTCATTTCGTTCTATCAGTCAAACAAAACATTCGTGTCGACTTATTTTGCCGTGTTTTCCTTTGTCAATTGTGTTCCGCACAACTTATTCACATATGTGGCTATTAAAGTGTCTAGAGGTTTTGAATGCTTGACTGAATTTTCTGCCAACCAGTTATGCATCTTCGAGTTGATAAGTGATTTTTTCTGCAACAGGATTATTACTACTTTTTTCTAATATACCAGACAATGGCTGAAGGCAAAAGAAATTTCTCGAAGGCAAAGTAAGCCAAGAGATGGAGCTGTTGAAAACGATCTATGGCCGAAATCGCTACAGAGTTTATGGTTGGAGATCGAGAAAGGGCATTTTAGAGGATCGATTCGAGAAGTTGATCTAAATACGTGCAGGCAAAATAAGTTGGTGTTTCCACTTTATCGATTCTTCAAATGAAGGACTGTTCTTTCTTCTTAACAGTAGAGCGTTGAAATTCAATGAGTTGTTTGCGCTTATTTACATTCACTGCTTTCTGGAACGAATGAATGATGCTAGTGAAGCAATACAAAACCAGTTGATTCACCATGCACTAGAGATTCATGAAGTCAAGTTTGTGTTTACTTCATGTTTGCTAGAGATAGTACTTGATGAAACGCATTTTGTTTCCGTTAGGGTGCATTATGACAATTGAATATGAGATTTTTATGCACTGGTTTTGAGGGCAATGGTTGTATGATGGTTTGAAACCCCTCTTCCATCTGGTAGGGGGAGGGGGGGTCGGTGGCTCTTATACAAATGAAACAGAAATTTTAACCAAACACGAGAAGTATGCAACTAACTAAAACACAAAATGTTTATTTTAGGTGTAGAAAGCATATTCTGATGGAAGTTTGAACCCCTTCCTAGTCAAGAAAACAACTCATTGCGGAAAACAACCATAAACGGCACAGTTATATTAAATTTTCATTAATGTAGTTTGTAACTATTCGGAAATTTGCATAATTTTGTACGTTATTGAAAAGATCTACGGAGAATTTGAACTTCAATTCCATAAGGTGGGCAGTAGGAAAACATTTTCTGCTGAAATCTTTCCTAAGGCGGGTCCATTTGTATTATGTATAAAGAAGGATAGAGACAGCTGGTTAAAAAAACGAGCCAAGTATTAGAATTGTCCAGTTTCACGATAGGACACGAAGGCTCCCGGGAAAAGGCAAGCTTCCTATTTGTCTAAGTTTGCTTTCTTTAATCTGAGGATTCACGGTTTCGTTCATTTTGTCCTTGACTGCCCAACGCAACTGAAGTGTGCGCATTTGTTCGTGATCGTTTTGTCTCGTTTAAAGTAATATTCTTGTTAAAAGTGATGGTAATATTCAAATTGATAAAATATTTTGTTTGTCTTTAGAAGTAAAGTAAACGAAGTGTGTGGAAAGGATTTTGTGCGATTAGTAGATAAATTGAAATAGTACTGGTAAATAATTGTGCTCATAATGTGCTGTATGTGTGACCAATGCTCGTGCTTGTGTTAATTGTCCTGTTGTAGTCGTTCCTATTCCCAACCAACAGCAATTCTATACGCACCCAAGACGCAGTCACTTCTTCCCATCGCACGGATTTTGCTTTGTTCGATTCTCTGCTCTTCTGATTCATTGAACAGTAAATAATATCGAAGAAAAATAGAACTAGTTTTGCGGGAAATTTTGTTTGATAACAAAATATTCAAAACAAATTGAGTTTATTTTATAGCGCATCATGCTCGAATAAGATCGGATAACGATAACGAATAAGAGCGGAAAATAAACGCGCCTCGGATTATTCGAATTTACATCAACAAAAACAAATTTGAAATAAACGTATTCGATAAATTAATCATGAATTTCCTGAAAATTTATGGGATTCAATGAGGTTAAGTCAAAAAAAAATAGCAAAATAGGTCTCTGATCTACAGTTTATTTTCATTACATTTATAATTTGGTGTATTTATTTATCCACAATTTAAGTATATCATACATATCACAGATGTCACAGTTTTTCCAAAATGCCAAATTTTCTTCGCAATGGCTTCTATAAAACTCTTTGATCATTTGATGACTTTCTTCAATGCCAATTTGCCGTTCAATGCAACCGGAGGCAAAATGGTTTTTAAATGTTTTTTCAACTGACCATAATAAGATAATTTGAATGAGTCCAAAAATGGCATTTCAAAGTAGCATTTTACGAGTTTACGATAGGAGCAAAAGGAACTTTAGAAGACAAGGTTTAAAGATCATTGTAAAGAAGCTGTGTAGTAGGCTGATGCAAAATTGGAAATATTTGCTCCCCTAAGCTTAATCGACGCCAATTTGGGTCCTGATAGTCCCCAAAAAATTTTAACACATTTGGTTTTAATTTGGCTTTGCACACGCTATTCAAAGTTTGTATGGGAATTAGTATGAAGAATCTCAAACTTACATTTCCAGATCCCGAACATCTTGATATTATGTCCTTAAACCAAAACTTATATACATTCATATAGTGTAAGTTGTCAACTATCAAAATGCCGAAGATACCTGACATGTAAATTTTATACAAAAATAGTTATTCAATAAAACATAAAATACACACTTTAGGTATGATGCTTTATTCTTATTTTTGTTTTCTTATTATTTATATGTTTTTTATATTTTATTTTCATATATTTTATGTATTTTATTTTATTTATATTACTATGTATATTTTATATATTTTATATTTTTATTTTTTATATACATTACATATTTTTACTTCTTATTATTATATTTGTTGAATAACTATTTATGTATAAAATTTACATGTCAGGTATCCTCGGCATTTTGATAGTTGACAACTTACACTATATGAATGTATATAAGATTTGGTTTAAGGACATAATATCAAGATGTTAGGGATCTGGAAATGTAAGTTTGAGATTCTTCATACTAATTCCCATACAAACTTTGAATAGCGTGTGCAAAGCCAAATTAAAACCAAATGTGTTAAAATTTTTTGGGGACTATCAGGACCCAAATTGGCGTTGATTAAGCTTAGGGGAGCAAATATTTCGAATTTTGCATCAGCCTACTGTGTAGGTTCTCATAAACCTGACTAAAACTAGAAACCTATTGGCACCTCTTGCTGCCATGATAGAACTTAATTGATTTCTAGTGGCTTCCGTAAGACTTTAATAAAATTCAACAAAGCTGGATGGTTTTTGCAATATCACTTGGGACTAAGTCATCGATGTTGACCATCGACCATTGCAGTCAACAGTTGGTCAGTCAAGCCCTCTTTACTTTGGAGTGTGGCGTCCGGTGAGAGCGCCACGGAGTGATTTTTTGTCAGCCATAAGACTGAGGATAGCCATGCGCTATTAGTGCCGAGTGTCGTGCAACGCTTTCTGAACTCGTGAAAAAACGATGTTTTTGACGCCGCCTAAGAAGAAGTTTGTCGCAGGAGCACAGACTCGTAAGGAGCTGCGTTACCAGGAATGTGAGGTCATAAATCTTTGAAGAACAAGCAATTGAGCACACCACGTTAGTTAGGGAGTGAAAATATTCACACATCGTAGGAGAGATCATAAATATAATGATAGATACAATACTACAATAAAGGTTTTCTGTTAGCGCTACAAACCTTATTTCATTCATGTAGATATTTTCCATTACTTCACGTCCTCGTTGTAGTTTTGGTGAGACCGTTCTCTCGTATAAGAGTTTAAATGTTGGGGAGAGAAAGTCCTCAAGGCTTCAAGTTCGGTGTGATGTCTAGTGGCAGGAAACGAGACGGTTGATGATGATTTTGTCTTTTAAATTGAGGTTCGAGTCTTTCAAGTTGAGGTTTGAGGCATAAGTGGCTCTCACCGCGGTCTCCGAGTGACTATCGTAAATGTGGTGGCATACAATAATAGGGATTCCTGTTTGGTCGTTTTAAATTGCAAGATAACTGGTCTGATCCGGAAGTTTATTTTTTAAATGGACTTTCCCTTAGGAGAGTCTCAACCGAGCAAAATTACGTTGGGCGTGTGGTCTACTCAGTGGAGTGGTGCTTTAAGCCACTTATTTTTATGATGGATCGTCTGGGTTGGCTATGAAGTTGCAAGCAGCGCTCGAACCGAGTTTAGCTAGAAGTTTATAAAGCATTGGTTGAATTTAAGCCATTCCTGGTGTTTTTACGAACATTTATTTTTCTGACAAGCAACCGTTGTTACCCTGTACATTTTTTTTACTTAAAAAAATCATATATTATTTTTCAGGACAAGTCTATTACTGCGCTTTAATGTCTGATCTATTAGGAGTCAGCACGGTTGGTTGTATAAAATAACAAAGATCACGTGAAACATTGAGCAAATCCCTTCTGGAAGAAACCGAAAGATCACATGGTACCTCAATTCAATGCAAGTTCCCAAGTTCACCAAATAACAAACATATTTCCATACAAAGCTTCAAATGACACACGAACAATTCCAACAAAGGATCATTGACTACCAATTGAGCCATCCATCTGTCCTCTATCAATATCCAACCCATCAATTCCTTCCGCCAAGTGCGTCTCTCGCCATCCCGTGTTAAATAGAAACGAAATTACGCTCAACAGCCCAATTAGCCATTAATATGGTTAAAAACGAGGCTCAATAAAATGTTTCTTGCCGCCGACATTGCCGCTCTGAACAGCGGCTCCGATTGTACTGCAATGGTGTTGAACCGCACAGCGTCGATAGCCGTATCATTGGCTCGCACTAACTTTTCCTTTCCAATCACATCCCGTCAGTCAGTCATTCAGTCAATCGGTTACGGGTTGGGGCCAAGCTAAGGAGGGGGGACTGAATTACCGATAGAGTGTACATGTAAATATTGTCGTTGGTGGCTGAAAACTGGAAAACCCCACCATCGAAAATCGGATTTACGGTTTCGGTTGTGAGATTTTTTCGGTTTTCAACTGTAATGCAAATATGTACCTACCGACTCGAAACCACGGCAAGTCACCACTCGCAGCATAAAGTAGGTGGAAGAAGGCGACCCCTCGCTGCATCACACGAAGAAGTGCAAATTAAGCCTACTTAAAAGCGGTTCAGCTTTCTGTTTCAAACCCATTACAATTAGCTTGCGCGCCCTGCTCTTTCGATACATTCCAACCGACCGCCGCCAATTGGGTGCTGCTGGGAAGTGTGAAAACAATCCGGCTCATTACTTCTATGTTGCAGTCTTTGGGAGGACGGGGAGGGGAGGAAGGGGGGTAGTCAAATGACTGCCAATTGTCAATCGCAGCTTGTTAATGTACTGAACGAATAATGATTGGCAAACCCCGACCGAAGGCTCCATTCAGCATCAATCAATCAAGAAGTGGTTCTCGTTGGGGCAAGGGACTGCAGGAGAGACAGACGGCTCCGCACGATCAAATACAAGGTTTGCCGATCAAACACCGAAATAATTATAGTTCAATTAAACTCATTTTAAACTTGGTCTCCAATCCATCAAATCCATTAATAGCGCTTGCAGGTCAATTTAAGGCCCCCTGTCAAATTAGGACGTCTAATGTTTTCACTTTCAACTTGCGGCCGCTTTCGTCACTCGGAGTCCGCGCATTGAAAAAGGTCGAACGATGGACCGTCCTACGAATCAATCTCGCCGTCGAATGGATAATGAGATAGTTTGGGGACAAGCTCGCGTCGCCACGCAACGGCCAGGGGGTGCTGATAGTGGAACAAAAAGGCACGCAGCCAAACCTGCTGTGATTGACTTTCAGGATTCGATTGTCGGCTGTGGAATTTGGAAACCCGGGGCCTCATCATGGAACCGGGTGGAAACGACTCATTCGAACGATTCGTTTATCTTTTTCCTCAAATGAGGTCCCCTGATGTCATTTAGCACGGTTTCGATTGACGAATGTTTTCGATTATTGTGCTCTCCCCTTTATTTTCATCCCATCTCATGGTTTGTGATATGAAATTTCTATGGATAGCGACAGATGAACAACAGGTGGAACAAATTAGTCGAACCTTATAATTGACAGCAAACAATGTCGATAGGAAGACTGTGAAGTTGTTAAGGTGTTATTCATGTCCTAATGGTTGAGGAAAATTTTGTTGGTAGCGCGAATTTTAGGGTAAAGGTGCGTTCCAGGTATTACAAAATCAACATAAGTGATGCTAAGAGTAAGTCGATTTAAAGACCATATTGAAATCTAAAAGATTAATTTCGTCCTAGTGAAGAAAGTTTATAATCGATGTAAAGGGTGTACGGAATCAAATTGCGACACACACAATTATTCGGCAAAATTCACCCGTTCATCTTCAAACTTTCAGGGAATGAAACAAAACATACATAACAACCTGCCTGTATATTTCCCCATGTTTGTTATATTCAATTCCAATTCCATATCCAAATGCACGAAACTTCTTCTTTACACTACTCATAAGGTCCTATACAACATTTGAACCAACTTTTTTTTTTGCGTGGCAATACATTTTTACTTCATATCTTCCTCCGATTGCACTTCCTTAGGATGCTTCCGAAGTGCCTGCTTCATTATGACCCAGTACTTTTCAATTGGCCGCAGTTCCGATACGTTCGGGGAGTTGAGATGCTTCGGCACGAAAGTGACCTCCTTAGCCTTGTACCACTTCAAAACCTCTTTCAAGTAATGGCACGAGGATAAAGTCGGCCAGAAAATCGTAGGGCCATCGTGTGACCTCAGAAGAGGAAGTAAACGCTTTTGGAGGCATTTCCTTTCCTTGCCCATTGACCGTTCCAGCTGTCACGAATGAGATACTCCGCTTTCCACACGAGCAAATTGCTTGATTTGTATATTTTGGCAAACTTTGACATGTTCTGCTTTCTAACGTCCTTAGGAACATCGAATTTATGATGACCAGTGAAAAACTGGAGCCCCGGAAGCTGCTTTTACAAACGTATCATCATCCATAACGAGGCAATGTGGTTTCGTCAACATTTGGGTGTAGAGCTTCCGTGCACGTGTTTTACCTACCGTATTCTGCCGTTCATCGTGATTAGACGCCTTTTGGACTTTGTACGTGTGTAGTCCTTCAAGTGTTTTCGCATCTTGCTCGAAAGTTTTGGTTAGATTCAGTTTCTTCGCCACATCTTGAACTGAACTGTTGGGATTCCTCTTAAAAGCTTGAACTACCCGCTTGTGATCCTCAACACTATACGGAGATTCATTTGTGACACTTTTTTCTTTCCGATCGAAGGTCAAACATTCCTGGTACTGATTTAAAACACGAGACATCGTAGAATGTACCATTCCGAGCTTACTGATGATGAAAGATCTAGATTTTCGAGGTACGTGCGCAAAATTTCCACTGCTGTTCTTCCGACTTACACAGTGTAAACAAATACACATTGAATTAATTCCACCCAAATTTCAATAGAAAATACCCAACGGGTAAAAAGTTACAACCATTTATAAGTGGTGCAATTTGATTCCGGACAACCTTTAGAATAAAATTGTGCAAAATAAACTGTTGTCAGTCTCATTGGTCTGTTGTTGTTGTTTCGTATTATCTGGTTCGTTACGACAGGATCACGACCTGGACCCATCAACACATAGGCCGGGAGCAACGGCTTTGTTTCCTTCCTGAAGGAAGACGTGATCAGAGATTTTTCGTTTGAGAAAACCTGAACCGTGCCGACTGGAATTTAAACCAGACCAACCAAGAAGTGACAACGTTTATATCACAGGCGCCGTCTTTATCTGTTGTGATGAAGTGGGTTTGGTAGTTAAAATGGTACTTTTTTATAATTTATTTTTAAATCGATAACTTAATCAATTTTAAGACATTATAAAAAACTGAAACACTTTTTCAAAAGAGAAGAAAAGATAAGAAAAGGAGTATATTTCACCTTCGGACTTACAGATCAGTGACTTACAGACTTCTTCAGTGTCTAGTGGTCTTATTATGCAGAAAATCTAGGCTTGAAGGCAAAGCTGCGTACATTGTTATGCATTGTAAAAAGTCAAATCTTTAGTCGCGTTAAAGTTTTAATCCGCTTGCAGGGGAGTAAATACACAGAAAAAAAATTATATCAGGCGTGTTAAATTTACCTTCGTTTAATTCCAAGCCAAAGGATGTCTAAACAACGAAATTGTTTGCAATTTTTCATGCGCCATACAACAATATTGGAAATTTTTCATCCAAGAAGCTAGATTCAGGAGTTATCTGGCTTGAATTTACAATTCCCATTATTTTCTGACAAATCTACACGCATATGTTGAAAGTTTTACCATAAACGTAGTAAATTTGACTGAAATTTCGTGGTAGTTTTAAAGATAGGCATAGTCGGGTAAAATGGTAGTTTTTATTACAAGATTTTTTTCTGTGTAGCATTCCCTTTATGTGCATTAGATATCTGTGTACTTTGGCCCACTGAATCCACTTTTCGAATGATTCATCATCGATGGGTTCGTCCCGTCCACAGCCAGTTCTCCACAAGTCTTGTATTAGCATACGTCCGTATATTGTGAAGGGAGACAATAATCCAAGAGAGTCGAACTTTATCATCACTGAGTTTAAAACGATCCTTTTGGTAGGTCTACTGACCCCATGAAACGTAAATTGGTATTCAGAACGGTTAGCCGTAGAGAAAGAAAGAACATCGTCCTCCGGGTTTCAAACTATTCCGAGGACGCGCTCTGTCAACGTTTCCATATCTTGATGGAACTGTTCAGCGTACGTTGCAGGTTTCTCCCCCATCGCTTCTAGAAATTTAGAGGAATTAGAGACCCAGTTTCTGATATGAAACCCGCCCTACAAAACTGGTGGTAAATCTCTTGGATGTCTCCACCAAACGCTACACTTCTTTCACGGAACTTGCTGATTACTGACTGTAGTGGTACCAGTAGATCGGGGCCAGTTAGCAGCTCCGTGTTTAGCGATATCCCATTAACAGTTGCCCTCGCGTAACATATAAGGCGAATTTCTTCAGGTTTCCAAGGGTTGAGAACCACGATCAGAGGAAGATATTTGTTAACTCGTCCGCTGTAGCTTTGTGCGCATAACCCTTTATTAGGTGCTCGGTTATCTGCTGATGAACCTTCGAACGAAGCTGTGTGTTTCGCTCCAATTTCCTCTTAAGCGCTTTCAACCTAGTCATCGCCATAGGGTAACTGTCTGGAAACCTCCGTTCATCTCGTCGTCATAGTAACCCGGTCTCGTAGCGGTCATCAACTCGTTTTGTCGTCACTTGCAGAATGTTTCGAGCCCGCGCATATTGGGCTGATTCTGCCATTGAAACTACAGAGAAATCGTCTAACAAGAACTGAGTGCGCATAGCGTCTTGAAGTTCTTGATTGGTCATCGGATGAAAATTGACTCTAAATTCTATGGCTCCGCTAGGTTGACGGCCGTAAATCGTCCATCCTAGCTTGGAATTCACACCAACTGGCTCTCAAGGTGCCCAAATTTGCGAGAGGAACAAACACGTTAAAATTGTCCAGCCCTAGGATAATTATCGGTTCTTCGAGCCCATAGCTCACAAACGGAATATTTAGATGTGGGTATCGTGTAGTTATCTCTTCGTAATGCAAGCTCTGCTTCGGTAGTTTTAATTTGGCGTCTGTGCGGACACCCTTCGTGGACAATCGTTCTTTTGAACCGCGTGCAGAAATCATTAGGTTCACTGTTCTGGGTGTAGGTTCCTGTCCATGTTACCACCATCGCACAGTGGGCATAATCGATGCTGTAATCGGACTTATTTCAAATCCGCTGCTATTTGTGCATGAACTGATGTTTTCCTATAAGAAAAAACGCCAATAAATCGATTGCCACTAATTTCATCGTGTGCAGAGCATTGGAAGTGGCTCATTTTACCCCATTCCACCCTAATTCGGTGCGTTCGTTCAGTTTTTACTCCGATAACTACTATTGCCGCTATAGTTTTCGCTTGAAAAGGAACATATCTTATGTGAAAAACTCTCAGAAATCGAATGGTGCCAGTTTCATGCTGTGCAGAGGTCGAAAAATAGTTTATTTCACCCCATTTTACCCTAAAAGTGTGTTTTTCAATTTTTTCTCCGATAATTACAATTTCCGCTATTTTTTCTTGCTTGAAAAGGAGCATATCTTATGTAAAAAAACTCTGAGAAATCGAATGGTGCCAGTTTCATGCTGTGCCGAAGTCGAGAAATAGTCTATTTTGCCCCATTTTACCCTAAACATGTATTTTTTCAGTTTTTACTCCGATAACTACTACTGCCACTATTTTTATTTTTGTTACCAGTTTCATGCTGTGCCATCTATAAGGTTGAATTAAAGTAACCTATTTTCTCTGTTCTCCAAGTAAATTTTCATAAACAAGTGTCATTTGACTCAAATTGAAGTTCGAATGTGCAGCAAATTTTTCTTTTCAAAATAATGAATAGTGAGATTGTGAAAATTTACTTAAACTCTAATCGCAAGAAGCAGCGAGTAGTGCAGCTTCTGATAGCGAGAGGTGTAGGCTGTGAGTCAACTGTGTCTAAAGATGTGACGAATTGGGTGAAACAATTTACTAGACGCTGGGTAAATGCGCATGGAAAGGAACGTTTTTATGAGAGAAACAACGACTGGCTAAATCAAACATTCGAGGTAAGGGTTCTGAGTGGAAACATACGTATATAGGGAATGACAGTGATGCCAGTGATTGTTAAAATCAAACAATACACTTTTACGTACAGGCCCGAAAGGGCCTAATTATGTGTTTTAATATCTATCTTAGTTAAAAACTATTAACATGCTAAGCTGGCACCATTTGATTTCCCAGTGCACTGCAGTGTTTTCTACGTAAGATATGTTCCTTTTCAAGCAAAAAATACGGCGGCAATTGTAGTTATCGTAGTGAAAACTGATGAAAAACACATGTTCAGGGTGAAATGGGGCGAAATAGACCATTTCTCGACCCCGGCACAGCATGAACCCGGCACAATTCAATTTCTGAGAGTTTTTCACATAAGAAATGTCCCTTTTCAAGCGAAAACTACAGCGGCAATTGTAGTTATCGGAGTAAAAACTGAACTAACACACCGAATTAGGGTGAAATGGGGCAAAATGAGCCACTTCCAATGCTCTGCACAGGATGAAATGAGTGGCAATCGATTTATTGGCGTTTTTTCCTATAGTAAAACATCAGTTCATGTACCAATACCAGTGGATTTGAAATGAGTCCGATTACAGCTTAGATTATGCCCACTGTGCAACGGCTCTGCAAAGCTCTGGACATCCAGCCCTCTGGATACGGCTTCGTCGAGGAGTGTGGACGACGATCCTTCTTTCAGGGATGCCAAAATGTCCAGACTGGAACCATTCGCGAAGTGAGACACGCTTAACAAAGTGATGGTTGTCTAAAAACAGCTGGATGCTATAATCGACTTTACGTCGACTCGTAGCAACATCAGCAAGGACATAAAACAAAGCTTGTTGAAGCTTTGGAGGTCCATTCAGGGTGCATGTCGTGAGAGTAACGAACTGGAAGCTAAGCCGACCAAAGTGCTAGAGAAATGGCAAGGCTAGTGGCTCCGAAAAATCATAGAAAGTTAGCCTGCAAGCACACAAAGACTGCTGCGTCCGTCTCCATGGGGGGGGGCAACCGTGAGGGCAGGGACGTTCATGTGCGCGTGGCAGTCGCCGGAGCTGACAGCTCATATGCGAACGCGGTTTCGGGGTCGGAGGGTCCAACCTCACGTCCTACGAGGCGAAAAGAGAGTGGCCCCGGATTCAAAATCACTAGATCCAGTACGTTGACAAGGGTAGCTTCAAGTGCTAAGTGCGGCTCAAGTGCCAGGACCAGTCCAGTACTGAATGCAACGAGAAGAAGGCTACTAGTGACGACCCCTCAAAAGGCAGAAAAAATCCCTGGCCCATGGTCCGAAAAAGGGAGATAGACCTCAAAGATGAAAGAGACCGAAGAGTCTTAGAACTGCGAGGTCCTAAAAGTGATGTGTGACGACGCTAAGCTCAGCTCGTAGATCTGGGAGACGATGTGTGGTGTATCTGTCGTACCCGCACCGGTGAAATGATCCTCAAGCTCAAAAAGGACACCAATCTGAAAAGCCCAGCCTATAAAAAGCTAACCGAACAAGCATTAGTAGCGAGAGTGGAGGTAGGTTCCCTATCCACGCTGGTGATTATCCAGTGTAAAAACGTGGACGAGATCACGGAGGCTAGTGAAAACTCCACGCCAATAAAGGCCCAGTCTGGGATCGAGGTGAAAGGTTCCACTTGGGACTCACCGGGCCTTGAAACGACTGACAGAATCCGTCGCGGACTGGGCCCTAAAATAGGCTTAACACAAGTTGGGGTGGTCCTTTTCCCACTGAGTTTGCACTAGCTGTCAAAGATTATTCAAGTGTCTTGGAAGCATGCATATGTCGTGAGAGTGTAAGGACCCCTATAGGGGATAGGGCTTCGACTTATGTAGAAGGCGCAGTGAAAAGGCCATAAGGCTCAGGACTAGATGGAGCCTCCCAAATATAAAATGTGCTCTGAGAAACCAGTCACTGGAAGCTAAGTGGCCGGCCTACATGGGTATATCAAGAAGCTAATCACAGTGCAGGTGACCTAACTAAACCTAAACCACTGCGAAGCAGCTCAGCAGCTACTGTGTCAGGAAGTTTGCGAGTCGGCAACGGCCGGTTGTGGATAGGTCCAATATGGTGGCATTATGAACGACGGGCAATCTACCGTTTCAGGAGGTTGTGTCTACTTCAAACGAGGACTTCGCGGCTATGAAAGTGAATGGTATAGCTTCACCAGACATCCGGAAGGATGGCGAAACGGTGAAGTTACCTTCCACATGACTCAGATCCTGTCTGAACATGGCTGCTTTAGACAGTATCCACACAAGTACGGGTACGTCGAGACCTCCGCGGGTCCCGTTTGCGAAGTTGTCGAGGAAACTGTAGAACATGTGTTCTTCGCTTGTTCTCGCTGCAACGACGCGAGGAACCACCATGGGAGTTTTTTCATACAAGCAGTCGGACAAAACTATTTTCATGATTTTTTCGAGAGTTTATGAGTTTTCTATAGCTTTAACTGTAGCTGTTTGACCAAAATATATTGTTAATGCACATTTTTGAACATTCCATGATCAGGTTTTGAAAAAAAATTAACTTTTGTTGATTTAAAATGACCTATAATTTACAGAAAATTTCAAATAATATACCTTTTTTGAGTTTTCTATAGTTTGTCTGATCAAAATATATTTTCAATTGAATTTAACAAACATTCCATAACCAATTTTTGTAAAGGTCTGAACTCATTCCATTGAAATAGATGATAATATCTTGCAAACTACCATGGTTTTTCAAGATTTCAAGCATTCAGTAGTTCTTCCAATGCATAACAGTTAGTAGTATTTGCCATTGAGCTGTCTGTAGAGTCTTCGGATATCTTAAAACTTCTCACGATGTCTGGATAATCCTGAGATACATTTTTCCTCCGCCTTTGTACACTCGAAATTGAACTGATGTATGGGTCTGATTAATTGAGGGCATGAACGAACACATCATGTAAGTTGTCTTCTTTTGATTGTTTTCGAGCATGATGGGTTCGATTTGTTTTAACTGCTCATGTTGACGTTCAGCTTCCTCTTCTTCTTATATACCAAGTGGTGCACTTTGCAAGTGCTTTGATTTTGTAACCTAGTAATCGAATGTACTTCTGTCCACTCGTAAACCTTTTTGAATTTTGCTTTTGAAAACTCCGTGAAAAATTCTGTCTGAACTTCCCAAAACTTTGAATTTTCCACCAAGAGAATTAAAGACGAATATTATGTACTGCATTATAATTCAAATTAAATCAATCTTATTTTAAACCAAACCCTTTCTTCATAATATTTTTAACCGAAACAGATAGTTCTGATATATATTTCCAGTATAGTTTCTGTGAGGTAAAAGCTAACATTTTGAATTTTCTGCTTAGCTACAGAACTAGAATATTGACATAATTCTAGAGAGTTTCATCTTTAATTACCCACAGCATCTTAAAATCGTAGCTGAAAATGTCAACTCTTATAGAACAGCTAGACAGGCAACAACACAGTTTTTGTCATTTTGACAAGTGCAATGTAAAAGCAAAACTATATGTCTCACCCTACCATTGTACGCGTACAACCGTATGTCTGTCGAAGGTATTAGGGAGGAGATGATCAACACTCTTCACATTTATCATTGGAATCTGTAGCTTCGTACAGTTTGAAAATCATTTCTGGCAACTCACTAATTTTCCTCGCTACCTCCAAATCCCCTATAGAAAGCAAACCTCAAATAATCACACCACTCACGGAGCTTCTTCTTACTCGCTTTCGGCTGCTGGCGAGACGCTCGCCTTGATCGGCGGTTCGGGTGTTTGTTGATTCACGCATCCAAAGTCAACATTTGCTCTCGAGCGACATCCATCGCGATGATGCTCCATCTGAGTTTCGTTTCGCTGACAGCATGCCCAATTGTTTTCCGATTTCCACCCTATAAAAGTGTGACGCGTTCGTCTCTAGCACCATGTATAATGACTTCATTTATGACCGGTGAAGAACCAAAGCCGCCACCACGCGTGCTCCTCTCTCATTAGGCACACTTTTGCCCGCACCGACGTCGTTGCGGGGGCTAATGCGCAATGCACCGCTCCGCCCCACGCCGATGCGTAGGTCACCAGAAAACCAAACAAACGTAACGAGTATAAATGTGAAGAAATAATCAAGCAAGACAAAAGCCACATTTATCAATCCTGATGGATTTTGCAACATCCCAAGTGAGGTGTGAAGTTGACCTAACTCGAGACGGACGTTGATGCCATAATGGACCGACGGAGTACACCTATATTGGACATTCGTCAAGTGCCCGAAAGGTCAACATCGTACCACGCAGCGCATTACTCATGCAGACTCCCCCGGCCGATTTGGCTGCGATTTCGTATCGCAGACACGTCCGTGCCATTGCTGAATGATAAATGTCTTCATTTTTATTCAAATTAGTTCAAAAACTCACATCTTAATGTCTACTCTGTGCACTTACTCAATTGGTGGTCGATGATGGTCGAATTCCCCCCCTTCTTCTATTTCCTTCATTCCACGATTTCGAAAGAAGACTTTGTACTACACTCGATTGTTCATGCCGGGTGTCGAAAAGCTGAATGAAGCGGGCATTGTTCCTAGACTCGTGAAAGGTAGAGTGTGTTTAACTTGACACTTCCCCTCCCAACAGAGGGAATGGTCATTGCGCGTGCTTGTTGACAAGGTCCGTCGTTCCAGGCCAGCGTGATTCCGGCGGTCGGGTGCGATATTCTCACATAAATTAGGCACTTCGAAGGGGTACGTGATTTGGACGCTTAAGAAGCAGTTCTGTTCATAGCTCGGGCGATATAATAGAGCGATTTACTGCCAATTGATTGTGGTCAAATTGGTGCCATAAAGTGCGGTGGTTGGAATTTATATAAGGCGATGGTTTTGTTAACTAGTTGGGTGATTTAACCATTATTTAATGGTCGTTCGAAATGGATGGGTTCAAATGTTTGATTGTTTTGATTTATCACTTAAGGATTGGAGACAGGCTCTATGTCTCAACTCTGGTATTGTTTGCTATCATTGTTTTGTGAGTAAAACCCCTCCAATTGATGTTTCTTCGTTTTCTTACATTAAACTGCTGAAATTTTATTACATCCTCTGTTAATGTTAGTCACATTCTCTCTTGTAGAATCTATGATGAATGGCCTGCCTAATAAATGTGGTAGATTATGGATCAGGTAATGATAAAACAACAGTAAATGTAATGTTTGTTTAAGAATAGATTTGTCGCGTAACACATAAAAATACACGGAATTATGGGAACACAGTTATTCTATCTAAAGGGTGTCCACGATGAAATTGCCACACTATGAAATTTCTCTAACTTTTTAACCGTTGGGTAGAATTTAATGAAAATTTGGGTGGATTTAGTTCATAGTGCATTATTTATATCCTGCAAGTTTTAAAGTCCTGTGATCAAAACTCGCGGAAATGGAGTTGAAAGAACAGCTCGTGCGTGATAAAATCTTGCGCATTCATCACGAGAACAAGGATCTCTCGCATCGTTCCATCGCTAAAACGTTGGGAATCACGGATTCCACGGTGTCGCGAGTGATGAAGCGGTTCGAGGAACGGTTGACCACCGATCGGAAGCCCAGAAGTGAAGGAAAAATTGTTCCGTACAACACCAAAAATCACAACCGCGTAGTTGGGGCCTTCAACCGAAATCCGAACGCCTCCGTTCGGGATGTGGCTGAAGCTGCACCTAAGCCGAAGTTTTGTCCAGAAGGCCAAAACTAAGGCTGGGCTTCGAACGTTCAAGGTACAAAAGGCCCCTAATCGCGTGCCAGGAAGTTGTACCTCAACATGCTGACGAAAGTTGAATGCTGCATCATGGACGACGAAACATATGTGAAGGCCGACTTCAAACATCCCCGGCAACCTGTTTTTCACGGCCAAGGATAAGTTCAGCGTTCTCGGAGCATGTCCGCACTCAGAAGATGTCCAAATTTGCAAAGAAATTCCTGGTTTGGCAAGCCATCTGCACGTGCAGGAAGCGGTGTGCACCTTTCGTGACCCAGGACACGATGAACGGACAGGTGTACATAAAGAGTGCCTCCAGAAGCGGCTGCTTCCTCTCCTGAAGGCCCACAACGTCCCAACAATCTCCTGGCCGGATTTGGCCTCATGCCACTACTCCAAGGACGTGCTGAAGTGGTATGCGGACAATAAGGTCAATTTCTGTGCCGAAAATGTTCAACCCTCCCAACACTCCGGAGCTCCGCCCCATCGAGAAGTACTGGGCAATTATGAAGCAGCACCTTCTTAAACGACCTAAGGTAGTGAAGACAGTCGAGGAACTGAAGAAAGTATGGGTTTACATGCAAAAACGGTTGATTACGAGTTGTGCGAGAATCTTATGGCCGGGGTTAAGGCCAAGGTGCGGGCCTTTGCGTATGGACTGTAAATAAAATACGAGTAAAATGGTAAAATGTAAAATGAAGTTTAATAGTTATTTCTCAATCCCTGAAAATTTGATGGCAATCGGATGAAAACTCGAATTTTGCGAATCAATTTTGTGTGGCAATTTCATCGTGGACACCCTTTGGTGTCAATTGGTCAAGTGGTTATCAAGATGGCATCCAAGCAAGAAGTGCTTCAACATAACATTATGGGCACGATCGTGTAAGATCCAAGCCTGCCCTGCAAATGGATTGCGAAAAGTTGGGAATCGACCTATCCCGTATGGTAAAATCCTTCAAGGTGACCGAAACGACCCAGCGGAAGGCTGGTAGCGGAAGAAAATCGAAGACGACTGACCCCGTGAACGCAAGCGCAATCCGAACCATTCAATTTGGGACGTGACCAAGAAGGTCAATTTTTCCGTCGGGTTCATCCAGCAGACAATGTAGCGGACGGACTTCATATCTTCAAGATAAGGAAGGCGCCTAACCGAACCGTAAAACAGAATACGGTGGACCAATCGGCTGCACCGAGCACTTGCGGTAGAGCTTCCTGGCGCGGGCTCTACCCGGGTGGTGCGAAATGCATCGTAATGGGTGCGAAACGTACATTGGAACTGAGTTTTCGTAGGCAAGTCCGCCTGATATTCCAGAGAGAATGTCACTAAGAATTACTTGTGCAGGCGATCTGCGAATTCGCAAAAATGCCTCCAGATCGCCTGCCCTTCTTCCGGTCTCACGAAGAAAAATCCGTTTGGTCGGATCTGGCACCGTGCCATTACGCAAAACTGATGATGAAGTAGAACGAAGCCAACGATGTTGTTTTTGTACCAAAGGAGGAAAATCCACCAGAATTTCGCTCAGTAGAAAAGTTCTGGACAAGCTCCGGAAAAACAGAAAAGGTCTTCAAAAACAACAAAGATTTGAAGAAAGAATGGATGAAACTATGTTAAAAAATGTCACAAGTGTTGCACAGGATTTGATGGGTATCGTTGTTCCGTGTATGATGTATGATGGCAAAAAGATTTGAAAGAATTTACGCAGCGATATCATCAAAGGCCTGGCGTAGAGGTTTCTACTCTATTAGGAGTCCCGTCAGTAAAAGAAATCGAGACATTTCTCGATTAATCAGTTCAATTCGGCCAACTTTTGATTATTAGAAGATCAAGGATATAATTTGCACAGCTTAACCAGTGAAATCGTGTTGTCTCAAGAGCTAAGGAAATCGAAAATTGATAAATAATGTCTCAATTGCTTCAAAATAATCCTGTCAACATAATTTTGATGACTATCGCTGAATTAAGGTCTGTATCCACATTAATCCGGACACCTTCAAATCATTGTAACTTTTGAAATATTGCACGTACGAATGAAAAATTTCACTGTGGTATAGCTGTGAGTCTATGATCAAAAAGACTACAATTGATGTTTACATTTCATGTTTAGTATTCAAGATGGCGTCGAAAGAAAAACAAGTGCGCGAGCGAATTTTGTACGGGCGTACGGCAAATCCTGACTTGTCAATACGGGACCTTGCAAAAACATTGGATTTGCCTAAATCCACTGTTCACGATGTACTCAAATCATTTTCGGAACGTTTGACGGTGGAGAGGAAACCGGAAAATCAAAACAACGGTTGGGACTTAAGTCGTTTAAAGTAAAAACAGTTCCAAATCGTAACGACACACAGAACTTGACAGCAAAATCACGGGCTCGACGTTTGTACTGCGAATATTTGACGCGTTCATGTTTGACGTTTTCATGCGTTGTTATGGATGATGACACTTATGGCCTGGAAGATTTCAAGCAGCTTCCAGTGCTGGTTTTTTATCCTGCTATGGCTAGAAATGCTACAGATGAGCATTTCAGAACGAAGAAGACATCGCAATTTTTGTGAGGCAAGCAATTTTCACATGGAAGGAGTAAATCTTTCGCCACTTCAGGCACAATCAACAAGGAGATCTATCAGAAAGAGTGCATGCAGAAGCGAATGCTACCCTTCATCTACTTGTAAACCTTTGTTTTGCCCGATTTGGCATCATGCCACTATGCTAAAACTGTGATGGAGTGGTACCAAGCAAATCAAGTGAACATTGTAGCAAAAACCTCAACCCGCCAAATTGCCCAGAGCTACGACCAATCGAGAGATATTGGGTTCTGATGAAGCGGAAGCTTTCTGGAAAGAAGCTAGGAATCAAAGGCATCAAACACTTTCAGCAAATTTGGAAAGATGGTTTCTACGATTTCTGAAGAGTGCTGTATCAACTCCTAATGGACGGAGTTAAGCGCAAAGTTCGAAAATGTTCATACAAATACCGAATAACTATGTTTTGTCTTCACGAATTGTTAAAACACATTCCATCAATCTGAAATAAACAACTACAACGGAAATTTAATTCGGAATTTATGTTTCATTCATGTTTTGAGGAGTCCCGATTATTGCGGATACAGACCCTAATGAAATATTTGGAACATAGGCCGATTGAAGGAGCTAGACTATTATAACATCCCGTTACCCTATGCATTCCTTTATAACACGTTACCCAAACCAGAGGTACTTAACTATATTTCCTGGAGTAGATTCTTTGCCGTCATGTCCACAAATAAGGCTATATCACAGTTTATAATGATGTTCAGAATATATTTTCCTTGCTTTACTAATACGCGTAGTTCAAATCAGTATATCGAAGGTAACAGCAACATTCACTAATTTCTCAGGTAGACTAACTAGGAGCTATTGAGGTTCCGTGGCTGTGTCCGGATGAACCTCTCAGAGTCTTGGTCGAACGATGACCAACAATCCTAACGGTAAGAGGACTTCTCGACCACCTACCATCAGCAAGAGAATCAAGGAAAAGGCTAAGATTTGCCAGCCGTTTCGGTATTTCATCAAGTCCTTTTCAAGACAACGTATTTCGTCAGGTAATTCCAACGTCTGAATCACTATCACAATGCATTTCAATGCAGCCTTAACTTCAGAAACACTCAAATACGATGTGGTAGCCTTTGCTAGGTCCGTAAACTTGTGATTTCAATCAAGAATGAAACTCAAAGCGTATGCAAAAACGCGCTCCTGTTTACGAAACACACTAAATTTTCCAAAAACTGGCAATATATCCCTCTTCATGACAATTGCTGCTGGCTTCAGTTCAGGAATTTATGATTCAGAAATCGGAAATGATGTTGGACCGAAGAATTCTTACTGTCACAGGAGTTGCGGCCCAGAAAACATTCTTGCTCACTATTGCTGGTATCTACATACACTTCTGGGACGATCCCGATGGTTCCCGATCAAATAAAATTTCTACTAACCGATTGATAATCAAAACAACAGTGTCAGCAGATTCTAAACCCACGTTAAGAGCCGACTTCTTTCATTGCAAAAAACTAAATTAATTTGACATGGAAGTGGCAGAGGTGTACGAATTTTTTTATTTCTGCTACACAGAAAAAAATAATTAATTTTAACTAGCGCGTAAAATTTCCCCCCGTTCAATTTCAAGCCAAAGGAAGCATAAACAACGAATTTGTTTGTAATCTTTCATACGCCATACAACAATGTTTAAAAATTTTCATACAACAGGCTAGTTTCATGCGTTATCTGACTTATATTTACCTTAAATAACCCATTCTTTCTTGCCCAATCTAGCATTACGATTTTGTGCATTAGCTTACGCAGAAAATTCAATGTTTCTTTTTATTTGTGTATGATACGGAAAATATGAATTTCGGAAAGATTACAGTGGGATAGAATCATTTTTACTTATCTGAATATTTTATGGAAATCTAGAACATCATGACATCGATCATATATTTTGATATATTTTGGAAAAATATATTGATACAATCAACGACAAATCTTCAAGTTCAATCGTAAAAAACGACCCGTTTAAACTTTTGTACGCAATCCACTAAATACCCCATTATCAATACCTCATAATGCAAAACGATATCATGATGAAAAAAAATACAACTGTTTTACCCTCAAGACGTTCGATAACCTCCATCTGATATCGCGTTTCACAAAAGCCACTTTATAGGATAATATTTACTACAAATTAATAACACAGGGCGAAATAAAACTGTCCGATCGAAACGACCAGCACACTTGCCAATGTACATACCTTTGCTCGATCTGATATCAATGTCTCGGTAGCCCTGTTCCTTCATGCAATCCTCACAGCGATCGATAATTTAATTCTTCGATAAATATCTGTTCACTGTTTTTTTTTTCTTTTATTCCCTTCTTCACCCCTGTACTACTTTTTCCACACCCGTTTGCTTCTGTTTTTATTTTGACTTTTTTTCTCTCGGCTTATCGATTTCTTCACCGTCGTCGGTTCTTGTTTTATTTTACCCTTCTTTTCCCACCTTGGTCAGTCACCCCACGACCGCACATACGAACCGCCGCAATCCGGCAAATGATCTTTAAAATTATTAACGACTCTACTTCACTTTCAAGCTTTTCCAGCAAACTGAGTATCTTCTGATGATGCCTCCGCGGCCGGTGCCACTGACCACTGACCGCTCGCTTGGATTCACTCCTTCTTCCTCCTTCGGGCGACAAGCCACACAAAATAAAGCGAAAAATCCCTCGTCGAAGATTAACCGCGATAATCGCATGGGCTGTTTATTAAAATTTTGCAACCTTATAACCACTTTGATACGAACGTAGGTACTTCACTCCTCGGCAGCCCGATCCCAGGATCGAGATGCACTTTCAAGACCCCGGCTTCGCTTCTCGCTTTGCCACTGACGAAATGGATAAAAATATGAAACACTTTCCTTCTTCTTCTTCCCCTCCTGTTTCGGTTTTACACTGTACTTGAGTATGTAAATTATCAATTCACCAGCCGTGCTTTGCTTTCTTCCATCAACCGGATCGGATGGGTGTCCAACAACAACAACAACAATCGCGACCGAACAGTACGTGGTTGGTCGCGCACTCAAATCTTCCGGAGTCCTCCGACCGAAAAACCAACACTTAATTTGTAAATCTCAAATCCAACAAACGACCTGCGTAGATAAGCGGTGGCGCCAGGTCCAGCCACTCGCGTAAGCCCACTTGATCTCTCGAAGCTACGATCGCGATCGCTAGGACCGAGTGCCCACTAGGCGTAGGTGCACCACTTTCGGTTTCCTTCTTGAGCTACCGCCCGCGTCGAGAGTTGATCTTCGCGCATACAAAATCCACCTTCGCAAAAGCGAAAAAGAAGACGCTCAGCTGATCGCACCACACAAATCGCACTCCTCCGCTCGTCGTCGTGAGGGTCTGAAGAGCAGAAGAGCAAGCCAAAAATTCCTTCAGATCAGATAATCGTCCTAACCGCGCGACAGACGCAATCGCACTGAACCTCGCCAACAATCCCGGCCACAGCTAGCGAAACTGGGCAGAGGTGTCCTACACCTACCTTGCCGTTGCTGATCGGGCATCGCGCACACAGTCCTCTCCTCTCGCTGGTTCGCCGGAGATGATGCGTGGTCGTCCCATGGACCCATGGACCTTGTCGCGATCTTCCAGTTCAGCACGCGCTCGCCCCCACTGAATTTGGCTTTGTTGGTTTCGCTCTCGCGCTGCCACACAAATTCTCTCTCTCGCGCACACAGACTCCCACCCCCATGGCCCCTACTGCCCGCCACAGAGCTGGAACCGTTCAGAGACCTCGCGAATGAGCGTGTGGGATTGCTGAACACCCCACGCGCCCTCGAGCGCCAACCCAGCAGCGGTGCAGAGTCAGACTCAAGCGGAAAGGCTGAAAATTTGAAGAGGTGGTTTTGCATTCGTTCTGCTTTGTGCTTGGCTTAAGATGCATCATATGCGATGGATGGAAGCGTTTCTGGGAAACCAGAGAGCAGTTGGAAGAGGGAGAGTGAGTGAATGGCGTTTCAGTTTGTGGTGGGGCAGCCTGGAGTTGGGTTGGAGAAATCCGTTGAACGGTTGAGTAACCGAGAAAGACTGAGGCGATCTCGCGGGACGGATGGATTTCAGTACCGTCCGAGTGTGCTTCCGAGGCACACGTATTCAGCTCCGTACGATCAGCGCAGCATTTATTGATTTGGGAAAAACATATTTCGAGGAATTTCAATTGACACACAACCTACACAGCACAAATTTGAAATTATTATCGCATCAAAGTAGATGTCAAAAGTACGGTGTAATTTACAATTTCGCGATCAGAAAAGTATGTTGTTTGAATAGATAATGTATCATCTTAGGCAGTTCCAATCGAATGGTAGCTTCTCCGTGTTTGATCAGAATTAGTGATATTGTTCGAAGAATCAATTGATTGGGACCACCCATTCTCATTATACCAGATCCAATGATTCTATATTTTTATGATCAATAACATCCCTGAAATCAGATGGGGATGAGAAAGGAACAGCAGTGTAACCGTTGCAGTTCATTTTGGGATCTCTGCGTCCCCACAAAAGTCACAAGAGGGAGGTTTGGTTAATTGATCAAAGTTTATTATAAGCCCTCCATTAACCCTCACACCACACCAAGAGAGCCCCTGGTAGTGGACACACAGCAAAAATATGAATATTACACGTTATTGAAACGGAACTCGTTTGAACAATATTATCAATTTACATCCAACAAGAAATTCACCTTTAGTTTAACTTCGTGCAGAAAGACCGAGCATTAAAAAGAATTTAAAAACACATGCATCTTAAGTTAAATGGGTGCAACAATGTATGTTCAAGTCGATAGGAGAATCACTGATGCGTTTTAGATTCAGCCTAACGAAGTATATTCATGAGTACATGATTAACTTCAACGCATTACCGCATTTCAGAGCGCAATTATTGAACATTTTGGGGGGCATTTGATTTAATTGTACACTTTTTAGCGCATTGATTGCGCTCATGCACTTTTCAACGCATTTTTTTTTTAAATTCCTACACATTTTCGATTCAGTTTTATATCTAGTGGTTCGCCCCTTGTTTAAAGTTGCGATGAAAAACTTAATTGCAAAAATAAATTAATCCCCTATGGTTTTTCTTAAATTATTGAAATTGAAGTTTACATGAACGTGTAGAATTATATGTTTGATCACTTGAGCCAATAAACAATAGCTCCCACTGTTTTTATTGCTTCGTATGTTGGCTGTCAGTATTGATCAACAAAAAACAAAGTAAGTCGAAATCGCAGCGCAGATGCTAGAATTTGAGGGGGGGCACCTCTGTTAGAGCTTCGAAAAATGGTCATTTTTTGGTTTTGGGTTTTCAACAGAGAGCAATGCGACAGCATAGTAGTTTTATTTTTTATTTAAATACATGTTTAAACTCTATAATTTTTATTTCAAAATTTCACAAATTGGCGGCAGTGGCAGGCATTTTGTGGAAGCCCTCCGGAATTTTATTTTTTTGCGGTAATCACGCTAAAGTTTAAGCTATTCATCTGAAACACACAACACATGTTGCATTATATAGGTTAGAATTTTGATCAGGGATTAAATTTCACATATGTTCATAATCATTAAAATTTATCGACATTTTTTTGTACACTCAAGAAAACGGACTCGTCATATCCACGTGAAACGCATGTAATTTTCGTCCACTGCCAAACCCAGTAATAAACACGTATAACTCACGTAACAGCTACGTGATTTCCACGTAAATCCACATTCTACGTGAAAATCATATAATTCTTACGTGATTTTTCACGTACAATTCACTGGCACGTAATGCTCACCTGATTCTACTGAAGAAGATTTGATTACGTGTTCAGGTGAAATTTACGTGAAATTTCACGTGGAAACAACGTGACCATGTTTTTTAGTGTAGAAAAAAACAAGTGTAGAAAAAAACAAGTGTAGAACTTTTATCCCTTTCTTTCATTTCAAAAAATGTGCTTCAACGAACCTTGTGCAGTTTACATCTTTCTGTTTGCGGATGTTAGATCTCGGCGCACAAGTTGACGCTGTATATACCGACCTGAAAGCTGCATTTGATCGTGTTGATCATGGGATCTTGCTTGAACGTCTTGAAAGACTCGGTGTTTCTAGGAAATTGACCTGCTGGTTCAGATAGGATCTTACGGACCGGAAGCTTATGGTAAGTATTGGACGTGAATCTTCCGAACCATTCACCAACCTATCAGGCGTACATAAAGGAAGCAACTTAGGGCCTCTGCTGTTTTCCACATTCATCAATGAGCTATCGGAGACACTGCCCCCAAGATGCCGTTTATTTTATGCTGATGATGTCAAAATCTACATGGAGATGAAATGTATCGAAGACTGCCTCGAATTTAAAGTAGTAATTGATCGTTTTTCTGAGTGGTGTACCAGAAATATGCTTACTTTGAGTATCCAGAAATGCCACATCAATTCGTTCCACAGAAAATTAAGACCGATAATACATGACTATAATATTACTGATCAACCTTTTGAGCGTATCCAGAAAGCATTACAACGACATAATCTGCAAAGCTAACCGAGAGCTTGTATTTATTTTTAAAATCGCAAACGAATTCCGCCTTCGGTCTCTTTACTGCGCTCTGGTGCGCTCTATCTTAGAATCCAATGCCGTGGTTTGGTGCCCGTACCAGTCATGTTGGATTGATAGGATCGAAACAATTCAACGAAAATTTATAAAATACACCTTCCGTTCTCTGCCATGGGAGTACCCTCTTAATCTACCACCATACGAAGATCGATGTAGGCTACTGGGCATAGAGACTTTGGAGAAACGTATAAATTCCGCGCAAGCTGTATTTGTAGCTTACGTCGTTTTGGGAGATACAGATTCGTCGGAAATCCTCGCACAGCTAAACATCTACGCACCAGAACGAATCCTTCGACAACGAGATTTTCTGCATCTGGAGTCCCGTCATGCTATGTATGGTCAGCATGATCCAATACGATTCATGTCAGCTAGCTTCAACTAATCCTATATACTTTTTGATTTCAACGCTTCTGCTGCTACATTCAAGCGTAAGCTTTCGGAAAGGTGTTGAGAAGAAATAAGAAAAATATAAATGTTTAATTTTATTGTATGTTTAAACTATGTGTTCTGTTTAGGTTTTTAGTTGTAGCTGATAATTCAGATAAGATATGGGGTTTTTTAGCCTCCATGATACGGTATCTGCATGAGGCCGAATCATTCAGGCTTTTCCCCCCTTCATTAAGACTGCTAGTCAGATGAATGAAGTGAAACAAATAAACAAATAAACAAATAATTATAAACGACTGAATTTTTTTTAATGCAATCAGTTTTTGTAAATGTCACAGTTTAAATTCTAAGCAGTGACCTCAATCTACAAAATGAGAGTAAAATCTGTATTTACATTAATCCGGACACCTTCAGATCATTGTAACTTTTGAAATATTGCACGTAGGAATGACAAATTTCACTGTGGTATAGCTGAGAGTCTATGATGAAAAAGACTATGATTGATGTTTACATTTCATGTTTTTTTTTTTGTTGGGGCGTAGAACCTTTGCGTCCACTGAGTTGAACTTTTGTTTGTTTAGTATTCAAGATGGCGACGAAAGAAAAACAAGTGCGCGAGTGAATTTCGGACGGGCGTACGGCAAATCCTGACTTGTCAATACGGGACCTTGCAAAAACATTGGATTTGCCTAAATCCACTGTTCACGGTGTGCTCAAATCATTTTCGGAACGTTTGACGGTCCAGAGGAAACCGAGAAGTGCCAAAAACATTGGACGCGCTAATCCTGTCATGGACCGAAAGGTGAAAAGGATATTAACGAAAAACCCAAATCTCTCCATTTGAACGGTGGCTCGTAAAATAGGGATGTCGCCTGGTTTTGTCCAAAAATCAAAACAACGTTTGGGACTTAAGTCGTATAGAGTAAAAACAGTTCCAAAGCGCAACGACACACAGAATTTGGCAGCAAAATCACAAGCTCGACGTGTGTACTGCGAATATTTGACGAAGTTTTCATGCGTTGTTATGGACGATGAAACATATGTCCTGGAGGATTTCAAGCAGCTTCCAGGGCTGGCTTTTCATTCTGCTATGGCCAGAAATGCTACAGCTGAGCATTTCAGAACGAAGAAGGCGTCGAAATTTCCCAAAAAATACCTTGTGTGGAAAGCAATTTGCCCGTGTGGCAAAAAAAATAAATCTTTCATCACTACAGGCACAATCAACAAGGAGATCTATCAGAAAGTTTATCTGCAGAAGCGATTGGTACCCTTCATCAAAAGTCACAAAGAAAAACTTTTGTTCTGGTCCGATTTGGCATCATGCCACTATGCTTAAACTGTGATGCAATGGTACCAAGAAAATCAAGTGAACATTGTACCAAAAACCTCAAACCCGCCAAATTGCCCAGAGCTACGACAAATCTAGAAATGTCGGGCTCTGATGAAGCGGAAGCTTTCTGAAAAGAATCAAGGAATCAAAGACAACAAACATCCAGCAAATTTGGACAAAGACGGGTTCTACGATTTCTGAAGAGTCTGTACAAACCCTAATGGACGGAGTTAAGCGCAAAGTTCGAAATTTTTATGCAAATACCGGATAACCATGTTTTGTCTTCACGAATTGTTAAAACACATCCCATGTATCTGAAAAAAACAACTACGACGGAAATATAATGCGAAATTTATGTTTTATTCATGTTTTGATGTGTCCGGATCATTGCGGATAAAGGCCTTATACCTGAGTATAGATGGTAGAAATTGTGAAATGGCATATGAATAGATAATTTCCTTTAGAATATATAAACAAGGTTATCGTGAAAACATTGACAAAATTTTAGTTCAGTTGGGTAGATACAGTTTCTTCCATTCTCATCTAATTAATAATTTCAGCACGCTCTGGGATCATCCTTGCATTTCAAATTATTTTTGCATTTCAGAGCATGGAGCAGCATTACATTATAGTACTCACTTTGTGTTTTCTGCATTTCAGCTTAATAGTGAAACAGTGTTAAACTTCTATTTCCAAACTTTTTTTTTTTTTATTTTTTTTTTTTTTATATTTGCCCACCACTTCCCCCACACCAAAAAGCTCTAGTTACGAGCTCCCTGGTAGTGGACTCATCTAGACTTAAAAAATAAAACATATAACGTAAACAATAAAAAAAAACGTAAACAAAAACAAAACAAACTTGAATGGTGTGAGAAACAAGTGATGACCATTGAAACAAAAGTTATCTCAACAAGGGATACCCAGTGGGACATAGTTCCTTTTAAGGGATCCCAGGAAACAACAAAATTGATTAATTATGCTTATAATAATATTTACAGGATATTTCTGGCAGTTGATACGGGTTTAGATCAAGAATACATTGATTTTGGATCTGAAAAACTGTTTTAATCTTATCTTAAATAAGGTTCTATTGTTGATCAATTTCAATTGATGTGTGTCGTGATTTTCGGATGCTTCCTTCGGAGTTGGTTTCGTCTTCTCCATCTTGCTAGCAGTCGTAGGTGGCACACCGGGAAAACTTCCGTCGCACCGCCGGTTTCTTTGTCGTTCGGCGACAATCTACTCCTCGTGTAGATCCGTTGGGTTGTGTCGATCCGTTGTGTCCGTTCGTCGTGATGTTCGTCGTAAGAATGAGCTGCTGGCGTGTGTTGTTCGGTTGTATCCGTTCGTCGTGATGTTCGTCGTGATGTTCGTCGTAAGAATCAGCTGCTGGCGTGTGTTGTTCGGTTGTATCCGTTCGTCGTGATGTTCGTCGTAAGAATGAGCTGCTATACTTTACTTAACATGTTTTATATTTCCATTTGTTTGTCTTTAATACTATTTTTTACATTTTAAGTGTTTTAGCCCTTGGGCTCTTCAGCTTTGTTTAATTTTATGTGTTTGGTGTGTTTAAAGTGTTATGTGTTTTACATGAAATTTTCTGTTCAGCCCTTGGGGCATTGTTTGTTAAAATTTGATAACCTACCTAATCTACAACTAAAACTACAATTTGAAAATCCTAGGGGTGGGGAACCAGATTCCGGATGATCTGGTGATCCGATGTCAGGCAGCGTGCCCTGTACCGATTGATAGACTCACTAAAGCGATCGTCGAGCATTTTTATCTCGGCCAGACGGTGGACCTCAGATGTTCTTGTCCTCGGAGGGGTGTTCAGGATCATCCTGAGGAACTTATTTTGGACACGCTGAAGTTTCAGGTGATGTGTTTTTGCGCAACTCTCCCAGATTGGCATGCCGTACTCGATGACTGGAAGTATGATTTGCTTGTAGACAGCAAGCTTGTTTTTCAGGGATAATGTAGACCTTCTGTTGATCAATGGGTACAGTAGCTTCAACAGAACGTTACACTTTGTGACCGTTTTGTCAACCTGCTCCCTGAAGATAAGCTTGCTGTCTATGGTAACGCCAAGATAGACAGCTGATTTGGCCCATTCCACCGTTGTGTTGTTTAGGCTTATTTTACAATCCTCAGGCGGAACAAGTCTGGGAGAGTTGGAGTGTGGAAATAGGATGACCTGGGTCTTCGCTGCATTGATACAGATCTTCCATTCGGTGAAGTATTCAGACAGAACATTCAAGCTTCGCTGCAGTTTCGCTGTAAGCGCTCTTATTACCCTACCATTGTGGACGACTGCGGTATCATCGGCGAACAACGACAGAGATCCATTTTCAGGGAGCGGGGGTATATCCGAGGTGAATAGGTTGAACAGATGAGCTGCTGTACGCAGCCCTGTTTGGTTTTATAGCTGTTCGCAACCTGTTTCTATACTCTGATTGGCCGACCAATCAGAGACAACGAATGAAAGGCAGAAAAAGGGGGAAAGAACTTTTTTGTTTTGTTGTTTTTTTCAAACGTTCTTCGCAATGGAATAAAACATCTATTTCACAAAAGGCTCCATTTTAGCGTTTCGGATTTTTCTGCTGGTGCTAGAATGGCACAATATTAATAACTAATGCGTATTAGATATATATAAAGATTTATATTTTTTTTTTTATCGTTTCTGACCTTGTTACTTCTACAATGTGGAATTATGTTATAAACAGAAGGGTCATAGAATGATATTCGCATTTGTCCAAGGCTACTGAGTGCTCTAGATCTTGTTAAATTATTTGCGTATCGCGTGTTATGATCGTGATATACAGCAGGTAGAACTAGGTTATGATGCATATTTGGATTTTTAATAACATCATAGATAAATAAACAGGTCTGTAATTCACATAAGCCTCGTATTGGTAAAACGTTGTGCCTGAGCAAGGTATTGAGTTCAAAGGTAGAATATAGTCGAGGTAATGAATAAATGATTTTCAAACATCTATTTTGCAAGACTTGTAACTTCTTCAGTTTAGATTTGCAGGCATGGCCCCAAGCAATAACCAGATATTGTAGGTGTGAATGTATGCATCCAAAATAAAATTTAAAAAGTGCATTACGGGGAACAAACGGTTTGTCACGGAACATTACACCACAAAGAGATGAAATTTTTCTTTGGATAAGCTCTATATGACTTCCCCAAGATAGTGTGGGATCCAATACTAAGGTACTTGAACTCGGCCACTTTTTCGATTATTATGTCTCCAATAGATGGATTTAGATGAGAGCTAATTTTTTTCCGCGGAGAATGGAACAACATATATTTAGTCTTTACCACATTTAAGGACAATAAGTTGTTGTTAAAAAACCTCAGTAGAACTCGTAAATCATCATTCATGCCGGAACTAATGCAGGAAGTATTTTGGCCTGGATGAAAAATTGCTGAATCATCAGCGAAAAGTCTAGGTATTCCCTTTAAAGGTAAGTTTCCAATATCATTGATGTAAATGAGGAATAGAAGAGGTCCTATATTACTGCCTTGAGGGACACCAATATTCAATGTGCTAAAAGAACTCCGTGAATTCTCGATGGCAACATACTGTTGCCTATTTACTAAGTAACTTCGAATAATATCATTTGCAACACCACGTACTCCATAATATTCCAGTTTTTGCAAAAGAATGTTATGGTTCAGTGTATCAAATGCTTTTTTTAAATCAAGAAAGAGGCCACCAACAACGCTCTTACTGTCAATTTTACTTAGTAGGAACTCAACAAGTTCAACTATAGCTGTAGAAGTACTACATCCTTTCCTAAAGCCGTATTGAAATTTGTATAAAATTTGATGTTGATTCTTAAAATTTACCAATCTATTAACCAACAGTTTTTCAAAAATTTTACTGAATATGGAAAGTGTAGAAATTGGTCGAAAATTACAAGGATCGGACGCGTCACCCGATTTGAAAACGGGAGTAACCTTAGCAATTTTATGGCACTCAGGATAGGTACCTCGTTCTAGTATTAGATTGAAAAGGTGAGCAAGAATATTTGAAAACTTAGCAGCGTTGCTTTTTATGACACTTCAACTACTTTTTCATAAAAGACTGGCATGTGATCATATGTAGTATAGAATAGTATTTAAATATTTGTGTTTAGTGGTATTATGATTAGATAATTAATTTATTTCAGGAATCAACAAACCGGGCTCATCGATCATTGATACTGCTTTCTTTGACTTACACAATATTCTGTTGATTAAAAAAAATATACACATCTAATATCTTTTCTATAAAATTTTATCTTTGGGCTGATCTTCTTCAATTTTTAGCCTCTCCAGGACTAGTAAGATGTTAATACATATCTAATTTTTTTTTGCAGTAACAATCCAGTAGATGTCAGATATAATTTGTTAATACATATATTATATTCTATTACGTAATCTGGCCCAAGTCATGGATGACAATTATGCCTTTCTTGATGGAAATCATCAGATAGAGATCAGTGAAGGTCTAATTGTCTTCCGACAGTCTACAGTGAGTTTGATAACCCTATTTTTAACAAACCACCAGACGGAAATCCTAATGTGTATTGCCTACTGTTAATTTCCTGTAATAAGAGCATTTTGTTGGAAGGAGATTCTCTTTCCTTTACGTGGGTTTCATGTAAGTGCTTCTGCTTATACCCTTCATACAACGGAATAGTGAAGATTGCAGGTACGTACAGTTTGGTCTTGCCATTAGGAGGAACTGTACGCCATGGCAAGTCCTGCACTGGTGGTGGCTTCCCATTATTTTACATTACATCACATCACAGTTGGATAGATACAGTTTCTATATGGAATGATAATTTTCGGTCTGTTTCAACAAAAATAACAATTAAGTGTGTAACATTTTTAAGACTTAATTTGACATTTAACAGTTCCATCTTTCAAACAGTGTCAATAAATTTTTAAACGGTGTATTAAATTTCAAAATTGGACCAATATTGGCTGCGAACATTCCATTTGTTTGAACTGCTTTTTTTACAATTTTCACAACTTTCCTAAGTCAGATGTCTGTGGCGTAATGAGTTTTCATCACAGAGGGCTGAAATTTTGGGAATCTAGGTTTTAACTATCTGGCTATCAACGTCATTCAAAGCAAGTAAATTTTTTACCACCAGTTTCCCCATAGTACTCTGGTAGTGGCCACTTACTAAAGAAAATGCGTGGATCTTAACTATTTTTTTTAAGTTAGAGAGGTTATAAACCATGAGTGGTTCATTCACCTTTGTTAGATAACAAGTTCAACAGTTCAAGTAACAACAAATAACAGTTGTAGGGGCTCAAATTTTGTCTAATTTTAATTATCTAATTATTTTTAAAAGCTTGATCTCATGCTTTTTGTTGTTGCTCAGCCCAATTTGTTTGTTATTATGTAGATCTATTCTTTGCCTAACGTTATCGTATTTCCAACAATTAAAAAAAAACATGTTCGACTGTTAGCTCCACATTACATATTTCGCAGCTAGCTGAGCTTGTATGATCAAAGAGGTATTTTTTCTTATCTAATCTAATCTAATCTAATCTAATCTAATCTAACACAAACGCAGCCAGTACGAGAAAGCATCCTGGAGAAAAAAAATGTAAAACATGTATTCACAAAATACATCTGTATTCCACTACGTTAATACTGGAAAGAAAAATATGGGTATGTGTTAATATCCTGAATGTTCTGTAAAACCTGAAAAACAGAGTAGATCATTAAAACTATCATGGATAAAATTTAAATTAAAAGACGTATGATGTCTTCCTTTTTCTGAAAATCCACAAATTAGTCTTAAAGGCAATTTTTGATAAGTTTTCCTTGTAATTTTCTAGAAACATTCCAAAGACAGCAGTATAAATGATCAAAGAGCCCGGCTTGATGATTTCTGATCAAAATTGATCATACTAAATTTATTTACATAGGGTAGGTAACGAGTTAAGCACCCGAGACCTATTCCAAGCACGGGGTTAACGTTAACCTACAACGCTCATTTTTGTTGTATGGTGCTCCATCTAGAGCACCATACAGCAAAAAATGAGCGTTAGCAGGTTGACGTTTATCCGATGCGGATATAGGTCTCGGGGTGCTAAGTCGTTACCTACCTATACATAATCTCATACTGATATATGGCGCATGCTAGTCTTAGAGAAGAATACTAGTTGAATTTTAGAATTGCAATTTATAGGTTCATGCTGAAATAGGGAACAAATTGAGCCTCTAACTACAGAAGATATGGATTTTCAAAACATTAATATGTGAGCACACCTGCTGAACACACATTTCCCACAATACAGAACGACTAGAAACACCAAAATGGAGCCTCAAATTCAAATCGGAACGCGAAACACATAAAATATAACAAGACATGGCGCTTCACATTAATAAGGCATGGTGGTGGATCTGACAGTGTTTTGAGACTGTAATTGTTGGAATTTAAAATATATAATGGGTTCTTATCTGTATTCTAATCGGTAACCTTATATTCAAACGATATCCATTGGGGTTCGTTGCAACGGGCAAGTCGTGTACTCACCAGCACTGTTCACTTTTACCGCCTGAACAAACACGAACGTTTCGGAAGCAGCCATCATTGTCCTGGGAGACTACTTTTCGAAATCGGCACATTCTTGCACACTGTATGGTCACTTTTTAGCGGCGCCTATCCGGGTAGGAAAACACCATCGAATTTTTTGACAGATCAGCACGTGTTTGGTCCTCGGCGGAACGGATTTCATGAGAAATTTGGACACTTCTTCTCGAAACGCGTGAGACCGAACCTTTCTCTTCGACGCTACTTTTTCACTCCTTTCAAGAGCACACCGGACACAAACGACAACCGAAAACTAATGCACTAAAACGCTGCAAAATGTATTCTTCTCAATATAAGCTGGGAAATTTCAATGATTTCAAAAATTGAAGGGAAAATGGAAAAGTTTGACACCGAAATCTAACTTCGATCTCAGATCAAAGAGGTATTTTTTCGTGATCAAAGTATGGTTAATTCAAAGTCTCGTTAAGGTGCGTTGTTCACGTCGATCAGGTCTGTCAAACCAACCAGAGCAAATTATAATGTTTTGGTTGCCGAATGACCGCTAAATCTTACACAGAAAAAAATAATTAATTTTAACAAGCGTGTAAAATTTCTCCTCGTGTAATTCCAAGCCAAAGGTGCGTAAACAACGATATTGCTTGCAATCTTTCATACAACAGCCTCGATTCAGGCGTTATCTGGCTTAAATTTACATGAAATATCCCATTATGTACTGCCAAATCTAGCATTCCCTCTATGTGCATTAGATAACGCAGAAAATTCAGTGTTTCTTTTTATCTGTGTATGTTAAAATCACTTAAGTGTTTCTTAGCAGTTTAAGTATAGTTTGATTGTTAGTAAAATTGTTTGTTGGATAGAGTGAATACAGCTGGGAACGCCTCGAATCAGAAAATCGGCAAAAAGCGTACATAGCCAACATTCAATAAAAAATCAATCGAATGGGACGAACTTGCATCCATGATTAGACCCAATTTGATGCCTACAGACCGACATTACATCCATATCCCTCGAACGTTTCTGACTTTATAAAATGAGTTGTGTAACTTTTCGTGATACATACAACCAGGTGGCTGATTAAACATATCTTAGCAAGTGTATAGCTAGTTAAATTTTGCTTCCAGCTGAAAAACTTAATGAGTTAAGATAAAAAGTGTAATCGATTATTGCATACTAGGCTGAGTCAAGGGACACCCTATTAGCGTTTTGAACTGTAGAGTCACACCGAATGATGAAACAGAAAAGTAGACTGGTCTAGCGGTTCACCCTCTATCAGCTGTTCGATCGGCTTCTTCCTTTCTGATAATTCCAGAGGATCGGTACCCAGCAGACTACAATATCGTTTTGGGTAGCTATACTTTTGAATTCTTGCAGGAAAAGCTGTCTGAATTCACTTTTTTCAATGGCAGAACTGCAACAGGCTGAGTCTGATATGATGACTGTTGGTGATTTTGGGGCGTATCGTGCGTAGTCTCAATGCACCATATACTCTCCAGAAGCAGGAGTCCTTTCGATTAATAGGTTAGAACCAGCAACTCCGATGGCAAATTCTCTTCTAGTTTTTGATCCATCGGTGAAGATTTTCGTGTGATTTTGATATTTTGCCTTGAGACGCTATTGCGTAATGCTCCTTAAAGGCATTATTAATGATGTAGTCAGGGAGTAATGACGACAAATTTTGGGTGCAACGTTTGCATTAAAAAAAAATGGACAAAAACTGCCGATTTTTCATTGGTTTACCTTCACCCGCACTAACAAAACCACCAAAATTTGACAGCTCTATCAGTCGAACTCTAACCGTGATGGCAAAAACAGTGAAGCAACTCAGTTCAGAAGCATGCACGATCAAGGAACGGCAACCCGCCGCGTCGAAAACGGAAATCGTGTGGCACTTTGTGGACGCCTAATACGCCCGTTACGGCATCTACAACATCTTGGCACTATTAGGCAACAATCAGAGCCGGTTCCGGCCGGCTGGCGATCCTTAGCGACAAGAAGCTCCAAAGGATGCTGAAGAGGAAGACCGAGGGAAAAGTGGCTACGCTGCGTGCGCTTGGTCGGGAGGTCGGTTCAACCGGCCAAACAGTGAAAAAGTACCTGGCACACATGAACATACATGTCAGGTAGCAAAAGTCGCGTCCGCTGGTTTCCGAACAGCAGGCAATGACGGAGCGGCAGCGGCTGAATAAGATGGTCAATTCAATTTTTCCCGGCGAATCTCGACGTGGCAACGACTGACAGGGCACTTCTTATTTTACTTCCCCCACAGAGGAAGTGAGCTCCGAGGTGAAGTTCATTTCACACAACAAGTTCCTAAAGAAGGTGCTGCTGTGGCTGATAACCAGCGGTTAGCAGATGTCAAAGCCGCTCTTCTTTCGCTCCGGACTGGCTGTGAACGGAGAAATTTATAGTACGAAATGCTTGCCGGAAGTTGTGTCGTTCATCAAGACATACCATAAAGGCGAAGACGTGGTGATCTGACCGGAGCTGGCGTCGGCCCACTACTCGAAGCGATTGTTGGAGGAGATGGAGCGGCTGAATATCGATGTGGTACCTAAGTCGGCGAACCCGTTCAACGCAATGAAGTAGATCATTTGAAAGCACTTCACGTGTTTTGGGTAGCATGCATATAACCAAGACAAAATGAAAGGGTTTGTTTGTTATTCTTCCATGAGAATATTGACAACAAGACTCACCATAACGTTGGGCATAGAATGCTCTATGAATGATTGAACACGCTCACTAGCGTTGATGTGTATGCTATAGAGGATGTGAGCAGTGCCGCCAAATTCAACAGAGATGGAATAATATTATTATATGTGGAATTTTATTTCTGGGTAAATATTGAAAAACTCTACAATTAGAAGTATGTTATTATTTATTTAATCTATGGAAAATTAAAATAGTTCAACTTTGGGCGATTTGTAGCACTCCCACAAAAAAGGTGATATTGAAGTACTGCCAAACCCATTTCATTCTAATAAGAATCATAATAAAATAGTTTGGCAACATCAAGCAATTACGTCGATTGTAAACACGGTTCAGAATAGGTTCAAGCGTATTTGAATTATTGTGAAAATTAATCCCATAGTTTTTTAGTATTTTATCACGTATTCGTAGATTCTCGTGTGGCTAGTGTAATAAGTGAAGAGTGATTTTTATTATTTTTACAATTACGCAACCAAAATGTGTGAAGATATAGTGCAATTAAAGAGAAAACTTGGAGTCTGGCTCGAGTATATTCCCTAGTACGGTTAGATAAATACGACGAATTTGTAGTGCACAGGTAAACTAGATTTTGTCGCAAACAAGCCTTAACTAGATGGAAATCGGGATTTGTACTATTTCTAGTGTCGTCATACGTCACAGAGATTGTCTGACCACCGATTGGCAAAAAAGTAAGTGGATAAATACGTCTCCGCCGGAGCGCTTTAGACGAAAGGAGGGTAGTAGAAGCTTTCAGTCGCAAACTAAATGCTTATGTCCGGGATATTGCAATAAAAGCTAATCTTGACCAGAAGTTTTAAGCAAAAGGTCGAAAATCGGGCTGAACGTAGTTCAAATTCCCGAAGGCACCAATTCGTAACGGTCAGCAGAATGCCTAATCAAGGTCAGAACAGGCTCTATTCATGACTCACTAGGAAATTAATCATTCACGGGTCTAAATTTATGCATGTTTTTGTAGATTGCTATGAATCCGAAGTTATTTCCAAATATGAAATATATATAACTGCACAAGGCAAGATCGAACCCACAGTTAACTTTCCTAAATTTATCTCTTTGCTCATGCACCACTTTACCAGCATTGATGCTATATTGAAACTCATTTCCATAAATTAATACTGCCACATACCATCCCATGATCGTAATAGGTACTTCGTGACAATGAAATTCAATCTCCCGATCATTCCTTTTGATAGAAACCACAGACCCACGACGAGTGCCATTAAAACGTGCAACAATTGTACAGCCAGAATCCAATTTATTTCATGATTAAGTCATAATCATTAATTTTGTTGCCACCCCCAACTTCAGTTTCCAAACCAAACCGCCTACCACTCAAATCCAGATAAGTACAATGAATGTGTTGTTCCCTCGCCGGCCCCCTCGTAAAGTTCCTCCCAAGTCAAGTGACGTACAATAATTAAGCGAATCCGAATTAAAACATTTCTCTCCAACCCATCCAAACTACCTCCGACCGAAACTGGGAAGATGCGGATCTCTGCGGTGTTGTAACCATAATTTCAACTTGTCAAAAATCTGACCTTTTACCGTAAGGAGCTGCGAAATAACGACTTCTTAAGGGAGCAAATAAAACAAGCGGCGCGGCGGACCTGTGCGTGCGATTATCACATTGCGCCACCCGAGCCGAGACAAGAAGCGCAAAAGGAAGCAGCCGGGCCGACCTCGGAAATAATGGCACCGAGCAGAAAATGAATCTCCCCGAAAATCCCGCTGCATTGTTTATCACTTTACAGCGCCCATTAAAACATGATTTCGAGGGTCGCGATTTTTTAGCCCCGCTGCTCTGGCCGCGGCATTCCGATGGAATAAAGCATACCGCGCAAATTCGAGTACCGATATAACATTTTTTTTTTTCGTCATTCGAGGATCAGCCATAGTGAACCACTTTAGAAGAGAAGCAATGCCGCCCGATGTGCAGGTATTATTCGTCGAAATCATAACAGCTTCAATTAATAATAAAAACCATCCGACACCTCAATGATAACTGCTTCGATTTAATTCCCAGACGGGGCCGAAAAACATTTACTCTCCAGTCCCAGGCCCCGAGCGCGATCCTCCAGAGCTATTCGATACGGACACCTCCGCCCCGCGCGATCAACGTCCGTCGTCTCGGTCCAAGGCTCGATCTGCGGCATGGCAAATACACGCCTTTTGGAAGATAGATCGAACATGGCAGCTCGGTAGGAACCACATGAGTGCATATATGTACGTTAAGGTACTTGCTGGGGCTCTTATGCACATGATACGCACTTTACGCGGCCAAGAGATAAGGCAAAGGCGGTGTGACCGCGAAAAGCCAGATGAACGAGAAAGTGTCTATCAGTGCGGCGTGAACTTACTTGTGGTTATTTATGTGGATCGATGCTGACGAAGTTTGATTGCGTGTTACAGGACGATGAAACTTGCGTCAAGGCAGACTTTAAACAGCTTCCTGGACAGAAATTTCATACGGCAACCGGACAGGGAAAGGTGGCCGATATTTTCAAGCACATTAAACTGTCAAAGTTCGCAAAGAAATATCTGGTGTGGCAGGTCACCAGTACCTGTGCTTGAAGAGCAACGTTTCCATTGCGATCGGAACCGTCAACCAGGAAATTTATCTGAGCGAGTGCCTACAAAAACGTCTACTGCCTTTCCTGAAGCGACACAATTGTTCCGTTCTATTTTGGCCGGATTTGGCATCATGCCATTTCGGTAAAAAGGCCATGGAGTGGTATGCTGCCAACAACGTTCAAGTGGTGCCCAAGGACAAGAACCCTCCCAACACGCCAGAGCTCCGCCCAATCGAACAATATTGGGCCTTCGTCAAGCGGAACCTTAAAAAGACTCAAAAAGCTGTTGTGAGCGAGAAGCAGTTCAAGACAAACTGGCGTTCTGCGGCGAATAAAGTGGACAAGGAGACTGTACAAAATCGTATGGAAGGTGTTAAACGAAAGACCCGGCAATGCGAATTCGGAATAAGGAAGCTTAGCTGAATGTTTCTCCTGTATTCTGTATTAACTGAATTTGAAAAAGAAAAAAAACTGACTTAATAATAAAAACATTGATCGACTCACACTCATCACTGTTTTACCAAATTTTGATCGGTATACACTTTAGTCAAGTAAAGACTGGAAAAAATCGGAAAAAATGAGCCACATAAAAATGATCACCAAAAACTCATTTTGAATCGGATACTTTTCAAATTTTCAGGGATTAAATTACTATATATTAGCTATTTTTTGGCACAATTTATTTATTGAATTTCCTCTCCCAAGCTGAATGCTCGTAAATTTCTCTTAACACTGCTCATTAGATCTTGGGCGAGGCTTTCTCCATCTTCCTTACACAATTTTTCCCAGTTTTTCTTCACAGCTTCATCGGTTTTGAATGTTTTTCCGCTTTTCTTCAACTTCTTCTTCATTATTGTCCAAAACTTTTCAATCGGACGAAGTTCTGATGTATTTGGCGGGTTCGCCTCTTCCGGGACCACATTAACGCCCTTCGCTTCGTACCAATCCAATACATGCTTGGCGTAATGGCACGAAACGAGATCCGGCCAGAACAGCGTGGGACCACGGTGAGAGCGGAGGAAGGGCAGCTAGCGCTTCTGCAAGCAATCCTCTCGATAAATCTGCCCGTTTATGGTGCCGGTTATAACGAACGGCTTGCTTTACCGTCGGCACTCGCAGATCGCCTGTCACAACGGGTACTTCTTCGTGAATTTGTCCATCTTTCTCTTTCGGAACTTTTCCGGAACCTCCATGCGGGACGTACCGACAAAAAACTCGAGGCCGGGGATTCGTTTGGTGTCCGCCTTGATATATGTCTTGTCGTCCATGACGAGACAGCCTGGCTTGACCAGCCACTCACGGTACAGCTTCCGCGCACGCAATTTGGCCACCATGTTTTGCTTTTCATTCCGGTTTGGCGCCTTCCTGACCTTAAAAACACGTAGCCTAGCCCGCTTCATGGTCTGCTGGACGAACCAATTCAACGAATTGACCTTTTCGGCCACGTCTCGGATGGAAAGGTTCGGGTTATTCTTAAAGTACTGCGTTATCTGCCGCGCCTTCTCTGGGTATTCCGTTTTCGGTTTTCGGCCGCTTCCAGCGCGTTGCTCGATGGTCTTCGTCTCCTGGAACATCTTCACAACGCAGGACACGGTGAAATGGTGGATTCCAAGCCTTTTTCCGAACCATCTGTGCAACTGACCAGAATTATCGATCACCGCGCCCAAGATTTGCTGGCGTAGCTCGTCTTGTTTCGAATCCATCTTGAAAACTACTAAACAGATCGCAATAAAATTTTGCACACATAAACATGACACTTTAAACTAGTATTACCCAAAATTTCATTAATTTATAGTTATTTACCAACGCGATAAAAAGTTACACCCAAAACAAAGTATCGCAATTTTTCCGAGTCCAATCTTTAAAACGTAGATCAGGGACCTATCAGTCTCTATGCGGCTACCTAATAGTTCTGCCAAAGTGAAATTCCCCAGGTGATCCCTAGGTGTCTTCAAATACTCCATCTCCTCTAGCGAATACTTCGCGGATGGTACCGAGGTCAGATCCGCTCCTCGTCCTTTAGGTGGGTTCTTAATGAAGGTGAAGGGAAGGTAGCTCATCAAATCCTCCGAACCACCTCTAAGCATTTTGCTATGAGCTACTAGATGGGTCTCCACTGATTGCCTGTCGATCTGCCAAACTTCACATATTATAATTTTCTTCCAATATACCACAAAACATTGCAATTGGTTGAGCGGATTGGAGATAATGAAATCATTGGGTATACGACCAAGTCTCCACCCGGGTGCTAAATTGATGAGCTTGGACTTCAATAGAAGCAAAGTTGCCAGAATGCACGATTTTGTCGTGCCATCTATGGACTCTTATTTTTACCAGGTGCTTCAATCGTAGCTTTGGATGGATGAGCGTGGATTGTTCTTTGTATTGTCGTGTTAGACTATTATACAACACATAACTAAATGTATTATTCTGTAAATTATACATTTTAACCTAAATTTCAGCGAGCGAGATAAGGCGCTATAACATTGGCAAATTATTGCTCGACTTTTGGTTCAAATGCCAAAAGTCCACCCACAGGCAAAAGGAGCATAAAATAATCTTTCTAGCATCTATGCACCCAACGATAAAATACACATTTTCACATTATTTAACTCTAGATGGAAGCGTTTGGTATGGGAGGTCCACGTTTTCTTCCTTCCCTTGATTCGATGTAGTAGATCGATTTCAGACACTCTTTCTGGAATCGATCAGTTTCTTGAAGTTCTCTCTGCAGCAATTGCTACGCAGTTTGCCTATCCGGTGACAAGAAAAATTACGCATTCAAGAAGTCGTCGTTTTCCAGTGATGAGCGCCCTTGACATCCCCTGATTGTCAGCCACAATCCATCTTCGGGAGCTTTGTGTGGGAGATATAGTTCATGTCGCGGCTCACTTCCTTCCTAGGGGACGTGAAATAGCCGGTTACCAGTTAAAGGGTGTCCACAGTTAAATTGCGCCACTCTAAACTCGTCCTCAAAAACAAGTCTCTCGACCGATTGTCATGAAATATTTAGGGAATATAATGTATAATTTTGGATTAGGTATTTTTATTAAACTGTATTGCTATCCTAAATACAAAAGCCCGAATATTCTTCTTAATACAACACATTTTTTTTTCCACTTTCAACCATGACTTCGACATTTCCTGTTCTGCAGTGACAACTTCAGGATGCTTACGAAATTCGTGCTTCAATATAGCCCAATATTTTTCAATTGGCTGCAACTCTGGAGAGTTTGGGGGATTAAGATCCTTCGCCACGAAATTGACACTATTCGTCTTGTACCACTACAAAACTTTCTGGGAGTAGTGACAAGAGGCTAGGTCCTGTCAAAAAATTGTAAGGACGTTGTGTGTTTTGAGAAACGGAAGCAGTCAGGCATTCATTCATGTATACATGACCATTTACAGTTGAAATTGTCACGAAAGGCTTGCTCCGTTTACCACAAGAACAAATGCCTTGCCAAATTATAATTTTTTTTTGGGAACTTTGACACTTGCTAATTCCTGAGAGACTCTGGAACATCGAACTTGTCTTTCGAAGTCACATACTGGTGGCCGCAAACTTGTTTAAAGCCCGCTTCTACGTGTGTTTAATCGTCCATGATGCAGCAGTGCCCTAGTAGCACATTTCTTACAAGCCAGTTAAAGTAACTGATTTGTGACTCAAATTAGTCACAATCAAGTTGTTGTAACCATTTTCGACCGATGTGTGCTGCTTGGGTGTAGTTTTGTCAACATTTGTGTGTACAGCTTTCGCGCATGTGTTTTAGCTATCCCATTCAGTTTTTCATTGCGGTTTGGAGCTTTCTGAACTTTGAATGAACGGAACCCGCCTCGTTTCTTGGCTTTCTGCACGAAACTTTTGGTCAAGGGCAGCTTTTTTGCGACATCCCGAACGGAACAGTTGGGTTTGCGTTTAAAGGCAGCAACCACTCACTTGTGATCCTTCACACAGTACGGAATACTTTTTCTTCCACTCACCTTGTTCCGATCAACAGTTGAAACGTTTTATGAAACGAGACACTGTAGACTGATGAAATTTCAACATCTTTCCGATGGCTCGGTGCGAAAGAAGTGGGTTGTCAAGGTGCGTGAACAAAATGTTCTCACGCACTTGCTGTTCCTTTGACTCCATTTTTAAAACTATGACACATTTCACAATGAAACTCACGCAGTATAAACATTGAAAGCTGAGGTCATTTCAGCCAAAATGTCGTTGAAATCAACCCAAAGAGCAAAATGTTACAGCTTATTGAAAATGATGCAATTTAACTGTGGACACCCTTTATTGCGTCAAGTGTTAGCGTTGTCCATGATTCCAACCACGTTGCGCTTCACAGGTAAGGCATCCTTGTCGAGCACCTTCAGCCGGTGTTTTTCGGTGGCCGCTAGCGGTTCCGACATGTTCAGCCCCGACTTCTTTTTTCTAATGATGATGTCCATTTTGGCCAAATACTTTTTGACTTTTGGTCTGGCTAGCCGCACTGACCTCCCGGATCAAGGGGTGGAAGGGTCACCCACAACTGCCGGACGCCCGAAATCTGGCTGGCGTTCGATGCTCTCATCTTCCTCCAGGTGCGCCCGGATATTGTATGTGTCAGCTCAACTGTATCCGGCAGACACAAACTGCAGCACAATGAAGCACTCCTTCACTCCAGGGTGAAGCCAGCAGTAATTACAAACCATCGAACGTAGTTGCATCACCATGGCTTTCGTAAACGAATTAATCAAGTTGTTTTTTTAAATGCCTCGAGAAACAACTTCATCCTCATCAACCTTTCTTGTGGCCGAGATGGACATCTGTGGAGATGATCTATGGAGAAAGTCAGAGAGAAAAAAATATGCCTTATTAAGAACGTAAAGAAAGTCGTTTTAGAATAAGGTACATAAAGACTGTCCACCTTAAATTTCGGACACTTTTCTTTCAGTGTAGATTTTGAATTTTTTTTGAATCGCTGAAACGTTTGCTTATATGACAGCTGAAACTCTCCACTTTATTTCGTGGTACAACATTGTGAGGTGTATACTGAACTTAATATGGTCAGCATTGTTCCCCTCACATGCAGCAGTTGCTTAATGAAGTTGGGAGCCCTTATGAGGTCAAACATCTCCGTCACCAGTTACCATTCATGTTGCTCCAATTACGTGGCAGAGTCCTTATTTCATATGATTCCTCTGCAATAGTTATAGATGGCTTTTGAAAAAAATAGTGGAAATTTACAAACATGTTTACATTCATGTTACTTTCAGTAAAATAGCGTCAAATCAAGTGGAAGTATGCAAACACATTTTGTACAAACGGCAGCCAAATTTGAATTTATCGGTACGCGATCTTGCCAAGAAACTAAAACTACCTAAAAGTACCGTGTTTTCTGCTTGCAAATCATTTGACCAGTGCTTGACAGTGGATTGGAAGGTTGGAAGTGGAACAATGGTAAAGTATGCTCTCGACATATGTACAAGAAGGTGGCAGCCTTTATTGAGAAAAATCCCAATCATTCTGTGCAAAATGTGGCGCGTAAAGCTGGGAGATCAAAATCAGGCGTACAAAGTGAAAACAATGCCCAACCATGACGATAAGTAAAATTCTCTGCAAAAAGAGCTTTACACCAATTTCATACAAACATTTTTTTTATCATAACGAACGTCGAAACATATGTACTCGAAGGCTTTACACAGCTTCCAGGTCTGGCTTTTTATACCGCAATGCAAGAGAACGCCGTTCTCGAGCATTTCCGGACAAAAAAGCTGTCCACATTCCCGAAGAAGTATTTGATTTGACAGGCCATATGTAGTTGTGTTCGAAAATCTAAAAACTTCATCTCTTCCAGCACTATCAATAGGGATGTGTACAAAACAGAATGTCTTCAAAAGCGGTTGCTACCGTTTATTGGAAGCCACGACTCTCCAGATTTATGTTGGCCTGATTTGTCCTCTTGTCATTATGCGAAATCCGTCCTGGAATGGTATAAGGTGCAAGAGGTCAAATACGTGCCAAACTGCCCAGAACTTCGCCCAATAGAGAAGTACTGGGCTCTAGTTAAGCGTAAAGTTATCGAAACTAAGAAGACAGCAACTGATAGCGGGTGTTCAACAGAAAGTTTTAGTTTTTTCCAGAAAGAAGTTTTCTAATGTAGATTTAATACTATAATTGTGATATAGACAATCAATTTTGTTGAATTTGTATATTTGTATAAATGCGTATATTTATTTTTGCTGCTATTATTTTGGTGTCCAAAATTTAACGTGGACATGCTTTATCATGCAAGCAACGGTGCCGGGTAAGTTTTGGTTGTACATGACAGGATTGAATCCGCCTAATAATAAAAGCCACGTGCAGCAAATTGTGCCACACTGCTTGAATATGTCGGATGCTTATGAGGTGGGTGCGCCTTGTTCCCAGGAGAAACACTTTGACTTTCGTGTACTAAAAAATCGGATTAGATGCTGATCTCAAAACATTAGCGTTGGAACCAACGGACCACTGGAATTAGTTTATGAGAGTTTGGTTATGTCTCAATAAACTGAACAACGGAAAGACGGAACCACACATGGCTAGCTATTTCAACTCAGTTTTTTGACTCACTTTCGTCAAAAGTTGTCAATCACAGTTAAAAGTATTCAAATTTGAGTGACTCAACTTTTGACGAAAGTGAGTCAAAAACTACTCAAAACTGAGTTAAAAATGCTGGCCGTGCAAATGTGCACAGAGAAAAGAGAGATTATGTAAATCAATGCTCTTTGTCTCCCCAACATAATCGCATGTTTTGTTTTGTTCCAACTTGTTCAGTTGTGTTCAAAATGCCGACGAACCAAGAAGCATTATGCGAGCGAATTGTACAGTTTTATCAAGCGAACATAAATCATGGGAAAAAGTTCGCTGTGAACTATTTTAAAACCGAGAATGTTCCAGTTTCAACCATCTGTCATATCCTGGCATCCTCAGGAACAGCTCGAAGCAGTGGTAGTGGGAGACTGGACAAAATAATGGACGAAAAAGGACTTAGATTACTCCATAGTATTTTTAACCACAAGGATTTGATTTGTGAACCTGATGCAGCAAAAAAGTTCAAGACTACGCAACCTTATATCTGCAAGACGTTGAAGAAGATAGGAATAGTCTGCCACAAGAAATCAAGAGCAACAGACTACACACAGCAACGGATATCAACCGTAAAATCCCAATGCTGTTGGATGACCCAAAATTACGCCAGAAAATGTTTCTTTGTGGATGATGAAAGCTTTTTCCTTCTCTCAAAAACCTACACCCTCAGGAAATGATCGATATTATTTTGATAACATTTCTACTGCATCTCCGGACGTTTAAAGTATAAATGTAAGTATTAGTTTGAGCAGGAATTCCGTATGTACTAAAAAAACCTGAATCCAACAACGGGTTAATAGAATCAAGAGCTCTTTTTATTTCCGACATTTTGCAGAATCGAGTAGATTGCCCCGAAATCCGAGGTCAAATAAATTTTTTTGTCCGACCTAGAGCCTTGCGACACAATCACCTGCTGCAACCAATACATCACCGCACTAATTACGGACAAAACAGCGCTATTACTGGCCTACAAAGAATTTTTAATCGGGTGGCAACGGAATTTGATTTTAACATTTCACGTGATACACTTCGTACTAGATTTTTTAATGTGTTTAGATAAGCTTTTAATGTGTTATTTATATGTTTATGTTTTTTTTTATGAGATCAACAACACATCATTGGGGCAAAGAAGCCTGTTGATGTACAATATTAAATAAATAAATAAATAAAAGAGATGCATTCGCCAAATCAATAAAGAAGCTGTACAACGCCCCTGTTCAAACATCAGGACAAACTAGAAATTAGAAGAAAAATTAGTATCTTCCATTTAATTCCAACTACCTTTGCTTATCTTCGACAGATACGCGTATTTCGTCTACAATGTGCAGACTTCTTCAGTGTCTCGTACTAATAACTCGACTTAAAGAAAACCTTCGCCACCTGCTGTATATATACTATTTTCTAAATACTAAGCGTTTACCTATCATTATGTTGTTTATACGTATCTTATTATTATTTTGTTTATATCTATCCTGAGTCAAAAACAAGTGTACTTAATATCTAAAGGGTGATACGGTCAAAATTTGGTCAAGGGAAAACGCGTGTAAATCGGTGAAATCGTTTATTTAAAAAATCAAATTAAATTTCTTTTTCAAGTTCAATTAGTATAAAATTCAGGAAAAATATTCAGTTAGGCTTCCGCTTTTCTAAATCCGAATTTCCAGGCCTTACGCTTGACCCCTGCCATCAGATTTTGTACAGCCACCTTGTCCACCTTCTTCGCCGCAGAAAGCCAGTTTGCCTTGAACTGCTGCTCGTCCTTAGCAGTTTTTTTTGGTCTTCTTTAGGTTCCGCTTGACAATAGCCCAGTATTTCTCAATTGGGCGGAGCTCTGGCGTGTTGGGAGGGTTCTTGTCCTTGGGAACCACCTGCACGTTGTTGGCGGCGTACCACTCCATGGCCTTTTTACCGTAATGGCAAGATGCCAAATCCGGCCAAAACAGTACGGAACAACCGTGTTTCTTCAGGAAAGGCAGCAGACGTTTATTCAAACACTCTTTCACGTAAATTTCTTGGTTGACGGTCCCGGAAGCTATGAAAATGCTGCTTTTCAAGCCACAGGTACAGATGGCTTGCCAAACCAGATATTTCTTTGCGAACTTTGACAGTTTCGTGTGCTTGAAAATATCTGCTACCTTTCCCTTCCTTTTGCCGTATAAAACTCCTGTCCCGGAAGCTGCTTGTAGTCGGCTTTGACGTAGGTTTCGTCGTCCATTACCACACAGTCAAACTTCGTCAGCATCGTCGTGTACAGCCTCCGGGATCGCGCTTTGGCCGTCGTATTTTGTTTATCGTCGCGATTTGGAGTCACTACCTTCTTGTAAGTCGATAGTCCGGCTCGTTTTTTGGCTCGATGCACGGTTGTAGACGATACACCCAGCTTATTTGCGGCATCTCGGAGAGATAGGTTAGGGTTTCGCTTGAAACTACCGGCAACTCTCTTTGTCGTCTCAGCGGCTTCCGGTTTTCGATTTCCCCCCGATCCAGACTTCCTGGCTGTCGACAAACGTTCCCCAAACACTTTAATTACATTTGTAACGGTTGATTTGGCAACTTTTAGCGATTTTGCCAACTTTGCGTGCGAGTAGCTCGGATTTTCGCGATGCGCGAGCAATATTTTGATACGCTGCTCTTCTTGCTTGGACGGCATTTTGACAACTGAAGAGTGAATTCCAAAATCAAAATAGGAGCAACATTCTACACACACACACCTTCAAAATGAGGGGTGTTCAGGTTTTTTAAATGCAAAATTGAAAGAAATACGTCAAGTTGATATTGACCAAATTTTGACCGTATCGCCCTTTACCTCACTTTTTTTTCCATCTATACCGAACCTATTGTGTAGCAGCGGGTGCTCCGCTGCGTCGGGTTTGATGTCGTTTGGGTATTAAGTTGAAGAGCCACCGTTGCCTTGGTTTTTGTTTAGTAGATTTGTGTTCTGTTGTTTGTTTATTTCTAAGCTTTCTGCAACGTCTAATTTCCAGGATGTAGATGTAGTCCGTAATATTGTGATGTCATTCGTCGTTATGTCGTGATTTTCCGTGAAGATGTGTTCTGCTACTGTTGATTTGAAGTTATGTGAAATTTCTTTCGCGTTTTGTTTAACAGCCTTAGTCACCTCCGCTAGATGTTCCTTGAACCTTGTTGCCAAGGTTCTCTTTGTTTGACCTACATATATATTTTGCAGCAGTGTTTACACTTTACACTCAAGTCACCATTTGGGTGAAAATTTCCGGGCCCGGGACTTCCTCACCACGATTTGTCACAATTTGGAGCCTTCTGTACTTTGAACGTTTCACTGTCCCTCCCGGTCCTTGACTCTCTGAAAGAAAGACTTGGACAGATTGAACTTTTTGGCCACATCGTTGTCCGAAGCACTGAGATTCCTTAAACGCTTTCACGACACGCTTGTGATCCAGATTAGTAATGGAATATTCATTCTGAAGGCATTTCTCCTTCCGTTTGTTGTTCAGAGTTTCGTAGTAACAACGTTTAATCACACGACTCACCGTTGACTGCACGATTCCGAGTTGTTTCCCGATGTCCAAAATTAATTCGCGACATTCCTTTTCGGGGGACGACTTTTTTTCCAATTTTCGAAAAACTGACAGCGATAAAAATACATTAAATAAAAACACTCTAAACTATTTCCAACCAAATTTTCAAGAGGAAATACCCAATACGTAATTTTCAAGATCGTTTTTTTCGTGACGCAATTTGATGTGGACACCCTTTATTGTAACCTTGTATAGTAGATAAAGCTACTGTTAAACTAGTAGATTTTATCTTTTTTTTTCTGAACTCAGGACAGAATGGACTGGTCTAGCGCATCTAAAAAAGTATTTCCTACTTTTTCCAGTTATTTATATGTTATTTATCATCGAATCAATGACAATATATCAAATTGCTTGTATAGTACCGCTTGAAAAAATTTAGGCCAGGAAGAGTTAAATTTTTTTGTCAATGTAATAGCATTTGAATATTCCAGATCGAGATTTGATACAATGATATTTTCACGTGGAGCTTACTGCCCAGGTAACCAATAAGCATCAGCATATGCAGTAAATCAACCCTTAATCTGCATTTCAGATGCTACAAGCCTTATATTTGCATTATATCAGCACCTTGAATGCTATTCGCTGTTAAGTTGGATTTCAAATGCTATTCAAATGCTTGAAGCTGAAATAAGCATTTCGAATGAAAAACAGCATTAATAAAGCAATGTCATAGTATTGCAGTAAAGCAGACGTATATTGGGCCATTTATGTAGCCATTTATATAAGGTGACTAAAAATGCTTGATGGAGCTGCCGTTAACTGCTTATTAGTTATCTGGGTAAAATTCCAATTATGATGGGTTTACAAAACTATTCACACAGCCATAGGAGTCGACAATAACACATAACTCGGCTAAGATCTACCGGGTGTTTTCATCATTATGTAGTTGCACACCATTTGCATTCTGTGTATTGGTATTGGAGCTAGCTTTAGACTCATATATAGGCTTACCGAGGGCACGATTTGTCTCCTAGCTTAAAGGTCGTTAAGGACGTTCAGTTTTTGACACATTTTTAAATTTTATTCGAACTAACCGAACATATTGCATTTACACAAAAACAACACTAAATGAATAACTAACTAAAGAAATAGGCAGCTATTTTGCAGCTCACGCTATCCATAAGGCCAACAATGTATGGTAATTATAAATACAATTATGCAATAATAATCCAATTATGTTCATATTCATACCATGCTGATCAAAAGTGTGGCGTGTACTTAAAATGAACTTTGTAAAAGCAATGCTTGAGGTTTGAAGTAAGTTTGTCGGTAACTTCTTGAAAACTTAAAGGTTTGATATAAGAGGAGGAAGATACTTTCATCAACTGGTAAGGGAAATATTTTTTCAAACTTTATCAAAATTTATTTTTATGTTGCAACCAACTATATTCTTTACTATTGTCAGATGACAAACCAAATTGAGAAAATTTCAAAGCAAAGTGATTTTTTGGATGGACCCAGTTCTTCATAGGCTAACATTAGAGCTATTGACCCTGTTTAACACATTCAAACTCCAAAATATAATAATGATTACGTTGTGAAACTCTTTTTGAAAAAGCTACACCTGCATTGTTCCGACATTGCAATACTTTTCAACCTTCAACGAAACCACAAATCAAAAGAAGCGCAAAAGGGCAAACCCCGAGGTCCGCACTAGGCGCCAGAAAGAGAAAGCCCCGAGAAGTATTATCACGAACAGGTCAGCGGGAATCGCCCTGGTCCAGAAGAGGTTCCTCTCCAACTCCGCCGACCATTCCGAGGCCGCACGACACAATCGACGTCGGAGTAGTTGCGGTGGCGACGCCAGCGGCAATGGCAACGACAAGCAGAAGCAACCCGAAAGGTTACATAACAACACACTCTACTAAATGGCACTCTATTAATCAAGTGCAGATCAGCAATGAGAAAATACAATACGAGTAACAAAAAAAAAACTCTGGTAAACAAGGAATCGCCGAAGAAGCGAAACGAACCAATCTTTGGCCAGAGAAAGAGGAAAAAAAGAACAGATAAACTGACATGCGAAATGGCACATCGTGGTTGTGGTACATGCACTTTACGTGTGTGCACGCGCAATCGAACCCCGGCCCTGGTCCGCCACCGTCGTTGTCGGCTCGAGCACAAAGCCGGTCCAAGTGGAAGATCGAGAAGAGCACTCCACGGTTGTTGTGTTTGGGTAATTGATAACCTTTGGCTAACAGTTTTCGGATACCCACTCCAAATCCGACTTAAATTAGGAATTCGACTTAAGGTGTTTGAAGTCGTAATCGCAAACAAGTTCCTAGAACACCGAATAATCACAACATCTTACGCCAGAACAATGGATATTCCCCTGGGGCGAACAGCCGAGGAGCTACCGATGCATGTAATTGCAATTATTATTAATAATGTACGTGAGGAGATTCACGGCGAACTCGCGAGAACAATGGAGAAATCAGTGCCGGCGTTTTGTCGGCATTCAATCGCGAAAAGCCATTGAATTTTGTGAGTAAGTGAAACTCGGGATCGGTTCTGCGTTCCTTCGAGACGAAGTTTGTGCGCATATCAAAACGCAACTGAAGGCGGCACTGGAACAGATCCAGATTGGATTGTTCGGCTTGTTCCTTTGTTTTCCCTCCGAAAGACGACGACGCGTTGTCTTGGTGGCGGTGATAAGCGTGGGGTTTCAGTTTTGATACCGCTCTTGACCCGTTTAATCGGGAAAACAAACAAAATGCATTAAACAAATGAATAGTCGCAAAATAAGGGGATGAGATTCATTTCAAACATAAGTTATGGTGGAGGAATACAGTCAGATGAGCAAGTTAGGCAAACTTAATGTAAATTCCTTTCAGCCAATCATATAATAAAAAGTTAGATCGTAAAAATCAAATAAATTCAGGCTTACGTAATTCTCATTTACAAATAGAACCAGAAAGATCGAAGCAATCCATTAAAAAAAAAATCTTCTTCTTTGTTGTTTTTAACATTTGTGAATACAAAACTGATTCTGACATTTCGTTTGCGTGAAACATACAACAGACAACAAAGAAGCGAAAAAAGTGGTGATTTTCAAACGGGTCTTTTTGATCGATTTTGGTATTAGTTTCTATAATGGTTAGAATAGTGCGAACGAGTATGCTTCTCTTTAAACAATAACAAATGTAAAAAAACTTGTTTTTCGTCGTGTAAAGTGGATTTATCTAAGCCAGTCAAAGAGTAAACACTTTTTCTAACTGCAAATTTTCAGTGAAATTTTTCATTTATGTTCCTTATTATTGTCCTATATGGTAGAGCAATCAGTTTTCTGCAAGTTGTGAACAATTCCCAATTGGAGAGTGGTCTTTAATGATCTATTAAATATGCGTGTTTTTTTAACTCGTTATTGTCTCATAAAAGGAGCAAACAGGGCGAGGGCATGAACCTGACCAGGGTTGCGGCTTATCATTTTTGACTCAGGTATATTCATTTGCCAATATCCCCTCTCGAAGATCATGGTTGTCACCTTGTCGTAGGTGAGAGGGCTAATCCCATGCAAAAGGCCAGCATGAGAGACAAAGAACATGATCAGCAGTGATAGTATCACACTCTACTTTCTTTAAATTGCCACGTCGTAGTACGTTTATTTGAAGGCACTGAAAGAGGTGTCTTACTGGCGGGTTTAGTCGCAAGTCACTCTTATACGAAGCCGGGAACAATCTACAAATCCCTCCAAATAATTTAGGGAAACGACAAAAAGTGCACTTTTTATTTGCTTGACAACTCTTTCATTGCTGTTTACTCTCTAATTGTCATTTAATATACAGCAAATATACCTACACACTTGATATTCTTAAAAAACTTATTGTTCCCATCATTATCGAAAAGGGTGAGTGTTTTGATCATGATTGTGAGCAACTAGTAATATGTCCTGATGTGTCAGGTGCAGATAATGCAAATATTTATTATAATTTAAATGTACGCTCTATAAGACAGCCGTGATCAAGGCACTGACTCTAACAACATATTATTTAGCTAGGGATCAGATCATGTGAACACTGGCGGGCTAGGCCGCGATTCACTCTTGGACTTCTTACTTTCAATCTTAGGAAACGACTAAAAGTACACTTTTCATTTTCGTGGCAACTTATGTTGTTGTTTATCCATTTGTTTTATGGACTAAATAACACAAATACCTAATGCTAATGGTATAATAAGTCAATGTAATTGCAACATCTTCGAAAGAGGTGAATGTTTTGATCGAGGTAATCTGACTGTTCGAAGTGAAGCACGTAGCCATAGAAAAGTGTTTCTTTAAGACGGACGATGACAGGCAGGTACATAAGAAATAGGACGCGGAGGGCCCGCTTAGGAAAGACCTTTTGGTGCAGCAGAATAAACCTTTCCATGTGATGAGGTTTCTCAGAGGCGGATGGTTTCCCGTCTCCATGGGGGCTCTGGGAGTAGACGGTGGTTTATTGCTGGAGCGGGTGGTGCGGGAAGGGGTATTGGGGTTCCGTGTGGGGTGGCGGCGGGATTAGGGATTGGGGGATCATCCGATCGGGCACATGAACTTTTGCCGGGCTGCCCGGTGCGGGGTGGGATTGCGGTGCGCTCCTGGAGCCTCTCATGGGGATGGGAGATTGATGTAGATCGGTACTCCGCGCATGGGAGAATACAAAAAAAAACAAGCTGTACAGGGCACTACTAAGGTAAATTCTTTCTACCAATGGCTGTAAAACGAACGCAATTTACATGGGACAACCTTACCGACTTACCCTTATAACACATCTAAAAATGGAAGCTCATTACATACTAATTCAAACTTTTAGGAGTATTATTAGAAGAAATCGCAGTCCTGTAAGTAGCCGGATATCGACCTTTTGAAAGCATTTGGATGTGATGTAGTGTTGGGTTTGGATGTATAAGGGAAGGGCTGTACAGAGAATTTGTTGGCCAATACAAGGCACCTTCCACGATGAGATTTTGTTTTTGAAATAGACATTTCATAAGATAGGTTCATGTAATGTTACAAATAATCCAAAATCTAAAAGATACAAACATGGACATTGATCCCGCTCTCAAAAATTTCAAATATTTTCAAGAAGTCGGAATAAAATCCTCATTATAAAATGGCCAATTGAGCGCAATTTCAATTACTACTAATTTGTTGTTTTCACACGGGTTTCCTTTTAACTTTTTAAGCATAAGTACTTCATTCAGGCATAAATCACGAATTAATGTACCAGAAACTGGACGAACACTTGTGCCTACCCAGTGAAGGACCCGGATACGACCACCCATAGAGTATCGCACGAACTGACGAGTGCAACGGGAAGGACTATAGGTGTATAGACCTGGGGGTGAGTCCCCGGATACGTAATCTTAGCAGGAAAGCACGGGCTATACACTGAACAATGACAATTACAATTACAAAGAAACGGAGAGTCGTTGTGAAAATATCACCAATAATCTCACATACACCCTGCATGCCACTAACATCTTTTTTTTCTCTTCTTTTTTTTATGCTACTAACTCTATGCTGACGGGTTGGCAACCACTATGGCCCCGAATGGTTGCGAAGTTCAAGCACCGGACGCGGTCTAAGTAGCCGAGAATCGCGGTGAAATGGAACGTTAAAAGTACAAAGGACCTTCTCAACCATGACCTACATGCAGTTTTTGTAAGGAAAGGATGCAAAAACTGCACACAAAGAGAAGTATCATCAGTCAGTTTATATAAAATCAAACAGAAATCAAATAACACAGACATTTTATTAACAACATACATAGGGTGAGTGACGACTTGAGCGCCTCGAGACCCTATTCCGGGCACGGGGTTGGCGTTGGCCTGCAGCGCTCATTTTTGCAGTATGGTGCTTCACTAGATGGAGCACCATGCTGCAAGGGATGAGCGTTGTGGGTTGACGTTGGCCCCGTGCTTGGAGTGGGGTCTCGGGGTGCTTGGGTCGTTGCTTACCCTATGTGTGAAGAGAACTTACGTAATTTAACATAAACACATTAAATATTTCAGGTCATTTTGTAGCAACGCGGCCATCTCATTCCAAGAGCTCTACAAACCCCTTGCCCTAACCTAATCCTTATCCTCTCCCATGGTATTCAAGTGGTCCGCATAGACTAGTTCGCCATTACCCCTTCCTAACTCTCGGCTTTGGATTGACTTGCGCTCTCATTGACCCACCAAACGCTGCAAAATGAAAATGAAAACGTATATTCATTTGCCAATATCTCTTTTCAGAGGGTCGATTTGATAATATGATGTATGATGAACTTGTAGTGCATGAGTAGACCTACAACTTTGTTCAACAGTACATTGCTCTAACTCCTATATCTTCGACATGAGAGCGTATATTCACAGTGATCTTCACGATGATAATCGCGTGATCTTCACCGCGAATATCATTGCGAAGATCACTGCGAATATACGCTCTCATTCCTCAGATATAAGAGATAGAGCTATGTATTGTTAGACCAAATTGTAGGTCTACTCAAGCACCATAAGTTCATCATACATTATATTTTGAAATTGAGCTTCTGAGAAGAGCTATCGGCAAATGAATATGGATAAGTCAAAAATGATAAGCCGCAACCTTGAACCTGACAGATGTTTTGAGTATGCTGTCGAAGGAAGTCGTTTTGTCATCACACTTACTGATTATAAGAATTGAAGGAACGCACAAGCATGCTTTTTTCTGCCTGTCTTCCATTACCAAAACCAAGTTCCTAACCGCGTACAATCAAAATTTGCACAATAAACTCACAAAAATTTGCATTTGTGTTCCAGTGAAGCTAATAACGGAAAATCTAAGAACGGTATGGCTGTTTTGCATCATTAACTACAGTAAGTAATTTCATTGAAAGATTATTTTAGAGCGACTGACCTATTCCTTGATATTTTAACCGGCATTCAATTCATCCCATATTGACTGTGACTGACTTGAAGCAGAAATAGGGCAAAATTGCCACAAACACTGCACTGAAAATTTATTTTCGTAAATTAGCTTTCAATCATTTTGTAAACATGGATTTTGTACATAGAACCAATGTCTCGTAAATTGTATGAAACATTCATGTTGCTAGTCATCTAACAAAATGCTATCATTACACCTTTTTTGTACAATACTCAAAATAAATTTTGTGAAGACCAGCCAATCGCTGCTTCTCTTCTGTCGTAATCATGAATGTTCGTGTTTCTGCTGGGATAATTAAGTTAACCCAAAGCGATGTCAAGAGTCAGAACCTCATGCACAATGTTCAAGTAACGTCTTACGAGTCAACATGGCCTAGTGAGATCAACCACGGACTCAATAACAGCTCTCCCTGAAAATGCACGAACGAATCCCCCATGTAACGAACATTCTCTCGTGGTTGCGCTTTTTTTTTCAATTATATTTTGAGCCGATAAAGAAGATCTGCCAGTCGTTCATGCAACCACCAGAAAGACGTTTCTTTTTCATTGGTAACAAATTACTCGTAGTTCTTTGTTTTGTTTTGAATGAATGTTCCTTCTTTCTCAACAAATGCTTAGTGCTTGTGACAGTTGCGCGTGTGGCATTAAATACGAAGGTAGCTTCTTAACAAGTACAAATAAGTTTCGTTGCAGAAATCAACGAATAGATTTGTTTGTCGTACTTTTGATTTCGTAAGATAAACAAAATTTAATTTTCAGTGTGCTTACGATATAAACAGGGTGCGGCAGAAAATAATGCGAAAATTTGTTCTATTCCTTTCGAATCCCATTTTCAACTAATTCAAGCAATAATATTAACAGTTTAGAAAGCAGTTACCTTTATAGAGTCCTTCTAAACAAATTACAATGTGTCCTCCATTTTTATTAATAACATCCTCGAACCGACGCTGGAAGTCAGAGTCAATGTGCCTTCAGGACGTAGTCCTCCGACATTGACTGCCATGTGCGTGTTATGGTTGACTTCAGGGTGATCACACTAGGGTGTGATGTTTTGCAGGCTCGTGCTTCAACATATGCCCAAATCGAATAATCCAACGGATTAAGATCTAAACTTCTAGGAGGCCACAAATCATTCGGCCGAAACTTCATGTTATCGTTCAACCATTGTTGGGTTCGATTGGACGTGTGACACGGCGCTCCATCCTGCTGTAGGACAACGTTTTGGTCCTCAGAGAAGTTGGCCTTCACCCAGGGAAGAACTTGATCCTTTAAAATACCGATATACACTTCAGTATTGATTTTAACTCCAGCATCAATGAAAACAGGCGGCATTTTCAACATCATGACACCAGCCGGACGTTTGGTTTGAAATTTGAATTTCACTTTTTCCAGAACGTTCTTTATTTTTTGCGGTGAAATGAACCGGTCCGTGCGGCTGTTGGCCACAGCATCGATGCTGAAAAGCTTTTCGTCGGAGAACAGGATTATCATTTTTAGCTTCTTCACCAAGGAAAGCAATCTCTTGGAACGAGTCACTCGTAGTTCCTTGACCTGGTCCGTAATCAAGTGGCATTTCACTCTGGAAGATGCATGCAGGTCTTCTTTGATGATTCTCCACATGGATTTCTTCGAAATACTGGCTTCCTTTGCAAGTTTTTTTATGGAACGCACCGGGTTGCGAGCAATTTTTGCACGGACCGATTTGATCACGTTCGGCGTGCGTGCAAAGCGCTTACGTCCGCTTCCCGGCTTCCGCTGCTTAGGACCATCTTGCAGGGATGTTTTTATGCGGTAAACTGTTGCCAAATGGCACCTTACTACCTTGGCAATCTCTTTCGGCTTCTTCTGGGCGAGCAACAAACTGGTGATCATTTCTTTCGCGAACATTTTGACGAATTTGCAATAAAACAAATAGAACATTTGGATGCAACATTTGAAAGTCAACATAAACAAATACACTTTCGACAGAAATTAGTCACTAGCTACACAAATTAACTCAATAACATTTTCGCATTATTTTCAGCCGCACCCTGTGGTTCAAATTAAAGCTAACACAGTGTAGTTTTTTTTTCTTATTTTATTTTTTATATTTCCTTTTTAAGTTTCACTTATGAAATACTGAAAAAAAGGAGTTTTAATCAAAGAAAAAAAAATCAATTTGTGTTGAAAAAATAACAGTGACAAAATAAAGTGCCCACTTCAAAAATCGATGTTTTCGATATGTTTCCATTGGAAGACCCCTCGATTGTTTATGTGCTGATATTTTGACATGTTTTGAAGCAAACAGCTCAACCTGGTGCATTTATATACGTGATCGCATTTGATTCAATTGAAAAAAATTGAGAACGCAGTGCTTTCGAAAGCAATTCCCTTGTGTATCCGAAAATTGGTCGTTCGTGATGTGCAAAACGGTGAATCGCACCGGGCTGTCGCTAAGAAGTACAGTATCAGTAAGGCAGCGGTTGGCAAAATTCTTCTGAAGGTTAAAACGTTTGGATCAGTGGTGGATCGCCCTGGCAGAGGCAGGAAGCGGAAAACGGATGCGAGAACGGACACCAAGATCATGCGCGAAGTCAAGAAGAACACAAGAAGGTAACTGTCCGCGAGATCCAGGAAACCCTTCAGTTATCAGTTTCCAGTCGAACTGTTCGTCGCCGTCTCGTAGCACAGGGGTTGAATAGCAAACTTGCCCGGAAGCACCCATTGATCAGCAAGGCAAACAAAGCCAAACGGCTTAAGTTTGCTAATGAGCATGCTGATAAGCCCCTGGAGTTCTGGAAAACGGTTCTCTGGACAGACGAATCAAAATTCGAGCTGTTTAACCAAAAGCGGCGGGTTCGTGTTTGGTGCAGATCGGGAGAGGAGCTTCAGGAGTGCCACATCCAAGGCACGATGAAGCATGGAGGAGGAAATGTGATGGTCTGGGGGTGTGTTTCGTGGGGTGGAGTGGGAAGCATTGTGAAAATCGACGGGATAATGACGGCAGATTCTTACATCAACATCCTGCGAGAAAATCTGGAGGTTTCGCTGATCCAGACGGGCCTTGAAGAGAAGTTCGTATTCCAGCAGGACAACGACCCGAAGCATACTGCCGAGAAGACCAAGTCTTTCTTCCGGTCTTGCCGGATCAAACCGCTGGAATGGCCTCCACAAAGCCCGGACCTCAATCCCATCGAGAATTTGTGGGCGATTCTCGATGCCAGGGTTGACAAAACTGGTGTTACCAATAAAAATAACTATTTTGAAGCCCTGGAGCGCGCCTGGGAAGAGCTAGATCCACAGCACCTAAAGAACCTGGTCGAGAGCATGTCGAAGCGCCTGCAGGAGGTCCTGAAGGCCAAAGGAGGACACATCAATTATTGAAATGTTTTTATTTTACTTTAATTTATGTTTTCTGCAGCCTAAATGAAGTGGGCACTTTATTTTGTCACTGTTTTTTTTTCAACACAAATTGATTTGTTTTTCTTTAAGTAAAACTCCTGTTTTTTGCAGTATTCCATAAGTGAAACTTAAAAAAAATATAAAAATTAAGATAATAAAAAAAATACAGTGTGTTTACTTTAATTTGTACCAAGTAAATAAGAGAAATTGAAAAAACGATGAGGTGGGCACTTTATTTTGCCTGTCAGTGTACTTCACGAAAATAGATTCTCAGTGTAGCTTCGCCAATGACTATGGTCCTTTTGAATTTAATTTAATTTCCTGTTATTTCCTGAGCTTATTCTTACTAAACCGCTAATAATTCACATCCTGAACACCGGGGGAAAATTTTACCGAGACTTTGGTAAAATCCTTTCCAGAATTTCAAGGAAAGTTGACTCGAATTTGTTGGACGTTTCTTTCTGAACTTCTGAGAAGTCTTGAACTTTAAGGAAATTTACTTCTGAACTTCGGAAAGGTTAACTAGAAATTAGAAGAAGAATTAGTATCTTCCATTTAATTCCAACTACCTTTGCTTATCTTCGACAGATACGCGTATTTCGTCTACGATGTGCAGACTTTTTCAGTGTCTCGTACTAATAACTCGACTTATTAAGTCGATTTATTAGTACGAGACACTGAAAAAGTCTGCACATTGTAAACGAAAACGCGTATCTGTTGAAGATAAGCAAAGGTAGTTGAAATCAAATGGAAGATACTACTTTTTCTTCTAATTTCTAGTAACAGGTATTCCACTAAACAGCTCAAACCCTCTAGGATTCGGAAAGGCTGTTCCTGAATATTTTGAGAAATTATTGCTCAAACCACTAGGAAGTACCTTTTATGCTTCTGGAAAGTTTCTTTCTGTTCTTTTAAGAGGTTTTTTTCCCTTAGCTTCGAGAAAGCCTCTTCTGAAATTCTGAAATGTTCTCTTCTGTACTTTGGGAGAGCTTTCTAGCACATCTGGGAAGTTTCAACTAAACTTTTGGGAAATTTCTTCCGGAGCTTTCCATCCAAGAACTTCTGAAAAGTTCTTTTCTGAAATTGTAGGACGTATCGTTTTATGCTTTGTTCAAGTTTTTCCTGAGATTTTAAGAAATTATTGGTAGGAATTACTTTCTTGTACCCTAATTTCTGGGAAGAGTTCAAAAACCTCTGAAAAGTTCAAAATTTCTTAAAAATCCTCTTTTATAATCTTCTTCCTGAAGCTTTGAGAACTTCTCCTCTGATTTTTGGGAAAGATTTCTCCTGAACATCTGGGAAGTATCATTCTGAAGCTAAAGCTGTACAGCTTCGACTGTTCGATTACTAAGCACACAGCGATAAATTTGTTTCGAGGAATCTATATGGCAAAAAAAGATGGGCAAAATTGCCTTTTCTGAATCATGCAGATTTTACAAGATATGATTGCAATAACTGCATTTGCATATTTTGCCACCACTCTAACTTTTGGGTATATGGAAAGTTCCTTTTTCTAGGAGGTTGATCTTGAAATTCGGAGAGGTTTGATTTTTAATTTTTTGGAATATTCCTGCTTGAACTACTTAGAAGTTCTGGAATGTTTCTGCCTGACCGTTTATTTTTCTTAGAGGTCATATTTATTTTTCTAAAATGTCTCTTCCTGAACTTCTAGAAAGTGTCTTTCTGAAGTTCTGGGAAGTATCCTCTTCAATATTTTGGGATGTGCCCTAAATTCGGTGTAGTTTCTTTCTATACCTCTAGATATCCGGGACTAATTCTTTAAATCACTTTACTCATAAGTAAATGGTGTTGCGATCAAAATATGTTCGACTTAAACTTGACGCATTTCCTTTCATCGTGCATTTAAAAATTTTGCACACCCCTCGTTTCGAAGATGTGTGCGTGTAGCATCATTTCTCTATTTTGGTTTTGAGGGGAAATCGAAAGCCGGAGGCCACAGCGACGACAAAAAGAGTTACTCGCAGTCCGAGCGGAACCCTAATCTCTCCGTCCGATATGTCACAAAGAAACTGGGAGTGGCAACCGGACAGGGAAATTTGGCAAATATGTTCAAGCAAATTAAACTGGCAAAGTTCGCGAAGAGACATCTGGTGTGGCAGGCCATCTGTACCTGTGGCTTGAAAAATAACGTTACATTGCGACCGGAATCGTCAACCAGGAAATTTACCTGAGCTAGAGGCCATGGAGTGGTATGCAGGAAACAACGTTCAAGTGGCTCCCAAGGACAAGAACTTTCCCAACACACCAGAGCTCTACCTAATTGAGCAATATTGGACCATCGTCAAGCGGAACCTAGAGAAGACTCAAAAAGCTGTTGGGATCGAGAAAAAGTTCAAGGCAAACTGGCGTTCTGCGGCGAATAAACTGAACAAAGAGACTGTACAAAATATTATGGCAGGTGTTATACGAAAGAGCCGGTAATTCACATTCGGTAAAAAAGAAGCTTTGCTGAATATTTATCCTGTATTTTGTGTTAACTGAACTTAAAAAGGAGAAAGAGTTTGACTTATTAATAAAAAAATTTCATCGACTCACACACATTGCTGCTTGGCCAAATTTTGATCGGAACACCCTTTAATAGTATTCAAGTGAGAAAATACAATTTACTTTTTGTTATTCTGACCCAAGGAACATAAGTGATCTTAATTAATCGAGCTCTTGGTCAATTTCCTATCAGTTCTACTTTACATAAGTTTTGCTGACTCCTAGCCACAAAAACCTCTGGCGATGTTCTCATTAATCTTAATCAGTTTGATGAGCCATCAGTTCGTTTTCTAATAGTATTAGCCTCTCTTTTGCTAGAAATAGATTGTTCTTCTGTTAATTCACCTGCAAAAAATAATGGTTTAGTATATTTCTTGACTTGCTCAATCAATAACCACTAACCGATGAAAAATGCGTATCAAAACAAACTCTTACTCCGCAAAATGTTACAGATCAGTCACTAGTTTCCCAGTGGTCGATTGAGTCGGCCTACTTGACAAAATTTCCTCGAACTCGACATCTGTAATAGCAAAATAGACCGGTCGAGCACAGTGACGCTTGACTCGACTTCTTTATTTGGCCCCTACACCCAAAATAAAAAAGCAAGATTGTAATGCAATTTCGCATGATTTGGTTTCATTTCTCGTTATGGATCGTAACTTGGAGAAAAAATGCAACATTGGTCGTGGGCAAAAAAGCAACACATCAATTCGATTAGAAAAATTCAATGTATGCGTGATGTTGTACAGTTGATTAGTAGTAGTAAATTCAATGGCGCACAAAAAAAAGATTACCATCCGCTACCGAGAGTCGAACCGCGGCCGTCAGCATGACGGCTCTTCATTGTAACCATCCAGTCACCACAATAAGTTGAGGTGAATGGAATAAAAGTCCTACAGTTTCTTCGGTTTTTGAGGCACTCAACGTTACAACAATGAAGCAAATTTCGGTCGCACACACTTACATGGCTTCGTTTATTTCATAAACCGCATGGTGACTTGATGAGAGGGCGATAGGAGTGTGATGACGAGTGCAGATAAAAATAGAACACTTGACAGCGGAATAGCAACAGTGGAATATGGCGTAGTGGCGTTCTGTGCCATTGTCTCACCCATATTGAGAAGTTGTTGACGGTTGAACAAAAACCCAACGGTTGCTGCGATTGTCGAGGCACTAGGCACACAGCGATAACCACTTGCACACACTTGCATGGCTTTGTTTATACCATAAAAAGCTTTGTGGAACATGATGGGCAAATTTGCCTTTTCAGAATCATGCGGATTTCTCAAGATATGATTGCAAAAACTGCAAAATTGCAATTTTGCATTTTTTGCTACAATTTCAACTTTTGGGTGCACCCAAAATAAAAAAGCAAGATTGTAATGCAATTTCGCATGATTTGGTTTCATTTCTCGTTATGGATCGTAACTTGGAGAAAAAATGCAACATTGGTCGTGGGCAAAAAAGCAACACATCAATTCGATTAGAAAAATTCAATGTATGCGTGATGTTGTACAGTTGATTAGTAGTAGTAAATTCAATGGCGCACAAAAAAAAAAAGATTACCATCCGCTACCGAGAGTCGAACCGCGGCCGTCAGCATGACGGCTCTTCATTGTAACCATCCAGTCACCACAATAAGTTGAGGTGAATGGAATAAAAGTCCTACAGTTTCTTCGGTTTTTGAGGCACTCAACGTTACAACAATGAAGCAAATTTCGGTCGCACACACTTACATGGCTTCGTTTATTTCATAAACCGCATGGTGACTTGATGAGAGGGCGATAGGAGTGTGATGACGAGTGCAGATAAAAATAGAACACTTGACAGCGGAATAGCAACAGTGGAATATGGCGTAGTGGCGTTCTGTGCCATTGTCTCACCCATATTGAGAAGTTGTTGACGGTTGAACAAAAACCCAACGGTTGCTGCGATTGTCGAGGCACTAGGCACACAGCGATAACCACTTGCACACACTTGCATGGCTTTGTTTATACCATAAAAAGCTTTGTGGAACATGATGGGCAAATTTGCCTTTTCAGAATCATGCGGATTTCTCAAGATAGGATTGCAAAAACTGCAAAATTGCAATTTTGCATTTTTTGCTACAATTTCAACTTTTGGGTGTATAATACTTATAATAAATTTAGATATAATGTCCCTTGAGGCACAATGCAAAACCATATCTTAATAGAATCACGAGATAGAATAAGTTAGAAGTGCTAAATTTTGCATGCTTACTAGCGCCACGTAGCGTTTTAATTGCAAACAAACCTTAGTGTACACAAAAGAAGCAAATGGGCTCAGTTTTGATGAATATTAAGGAAGCTCTTGATTTGTATAGAAGTCCAGGCATATTCAACGAGTGTGGCCTTCAACCATTACTGAACAACAATTTGTACATTTTTCTGTCTGAGAAACACATGAGTTTTTCTAATGTATCTTCGACAACTTCAATGATTGACTATTAATTCGTATTATATATTTATGATGACTTTATTTATGAATATACATTATTTTTTTGATATCCATTAAAGAGCGATCACATGTAATATACAAAATTTCTTCTTAAGAAGTGGTTTGTAGTTGGCTCAACTACATGAAAAAAAACGTAGAATTTTCGGACCTCTGCATGCAATAAAAATCAACATTAGCAGTTGAGATAGTTTTTTTTTCTTGATTATCGAGATTTTCAGCCCTGGGCCGGTTCATCTCCCGTCTTAGTCACTCAAATACCTTTTTGGGTATTTTCGTAACTTGTCCTTGTAACTTGATTCGAACTCGTGACTTTGAAGTGAGAGGTATGGATGTGAACCGCTACGTCGGGGTCGCCCCCGTTTGAGATAGTGTTGCAGAGCACAAAAAACGTCAATAAAAAAAACTATTGAGTGTTGAAGGTATCGCGGAAAGGCTTTCAAAATTTGCTTCAGTTTAATGTGCGCTTTTCCAGTTACATGAAATGCAAAACATTAAACAGTAAAATGAATTGTCTGATAGAAAAATATTTGGAAAAATATTTCAAAATATTTATCAGACTCATGATGTAATCTGCCGTCAACCAGGTGTGTTCTTGTGCACAAGTTTATTGAAACACCTTTCCTATTGCGTTGTTGATCCTTAGCGGACAATTACTTTCCCATCGCAATAGTTCATCTCAGAAAATCCCTTCCAGCAACCTTCGAGACAATCAACCGCTCGTCTCGTTAGAGAAAATATCATTAGCCTAAGTCTACCCACACACACTCCAGCACGGCACAAACCGTCCAGGATCGAAGTAAAAGTAAATCACAGTTCGGCCGGGCAGACCCATCTTCAATTTACGAGCCGCTGGATGCCGTCGTTGCTCCGACTCCAACCAAATGTGACTCAACCCGGCCTTGCAGAGTCACACGCCTTGCACATCCCCGGACCATATTTTACACGCTTAAAACGCCTTTTAGAAAGCTTTTAAGGTTTTCATTTCTTTCCTTTATAAACGTACACAATCTTTGTGCTCTTTTCATACCTGGCTTGCTGCGAACGCTCGCCAAAGGAATTAACGCCTGCCGACTGACAGGAATTATTCGATCAGGTTATAGACATCTCGAGGGGTCTCGCATAGTTGCATCTTTCCACCCGACGAACATCTCAAAGTGGGAAATTGAAATATTTCACAACTTCAGCTGCTGCTACTCAAATTTACGACATGCATGCACTGCCGAAAGAACAATCTGACGCGTAAGATGATTCACCAAAGGCGACACGTCCGACTACTAATCGGACCCCCGGAGAGGCCTACTGCTCCATTCTGTCGCTCTCTATCGTCGTTTTGCTACAAGAAGAAGCCCCGAAAACAACGAATAAACAACATCAAAAGACGATAATCCCTGTGGTAAGTCGCGTGGCGTGGGTGACTCCCACATATTCCACGGAAGAGAGCTGCTCATCATCATCGCCGTCGTCGTCGTCGTCTTCATCGGTGCTGGGGAGTCATCTTCACCTCCAACCAGCGAACAACAACCACATCTTCCCAGCTTCTTCCCATTACTACTTCTCGTGTTCGTTTTCCAGGTAAATCATCATAATAAAATCGTATGAAACGGCATGAAGCTGAGAATAAATAATAACGGATGACTTGTAGCTCGTTGCACCTTCTTCCGTGGCGGACGACGTTTGGATCTAGAAACAATTCCGTGCTCTGCTGGAGCAACTTTTTAGCCCCAGAGACGACACGCGTGGCGTCGGCTTGTAAAAACATGGATGTAACAACGGCAGTGCAAGGGCATGTATTCCTCATTCAGACATCACCGAGTGGATCCACCCTCGCAGTTTGGCGCGTGGTGCTTGAGATTGTCTGACTTGACTCCAACACACAACGTTGCTCTTTGTTCCCGAGCGTCGTTTCAACCGCTGCGGACGTGAACGAAGCGATATTGTCACTCAACAAAACGAGTGCAGCAGCCCTGCACTCGGATTCTGCTGTAGCAGATTTTTTTCGATGAACAGAATTAATCGACATTTAGGTGTGTAAGAAGTTGGTTTTTCGAACCTCTTGCTGAATGAAGAATTGTAGTAAAAATGTTCAAGAGGTAACAAAATTAAAGCAAACTATGATATAGATAGAACATAAACAAAACGAACTTTGTATCAATTTTGTTACGATGAAGCAAAACCGCATCTGCCGGTGTTAGAATTAATTTATTTCTTTGTATGCATTGTGCCTCAAGGGATCGTTATATCGGTTCATTCATAAAAACAACGTGTGAAATGTAAGTATCAAAGGAGAATGTACATCAGCAGATACAGCTGCAGCTATTGAGTATCCATCAAAACTGATTTAAATTATTGAGGATGGTGCATACCATGCAGACCAAGTCTTCAACGCCAATGAAACTAGTATATTTTGGAAAAAGACGCCTCGTAGAAGCTTCAACTGAACGTACGGCATCTGCGTTCAAAGCCTTAAAATATCGTAACACACTACTATTCTGTATATGTATGAACATATGCGAACATATATACTTACACACAAGAATTCATACGTATATTCTCACATACACAAATTCACACATGCACGCAAACACACATACATACATACAAATATGCACACACATACATGCATACTCATTAAAACACATTACTACATACACACAACCACACTTGCATATTCACACATAAACTCACATAAACACATTTAAAATCACACACACATACACTCACTCACACGTTCATTTATACGCACCTACACATAAACCCATACACGGTTTTAAATAAACTCACACACAAACACATACACACATACGATCATACATAAACACACCTATATTTACACATAAATACTTGGATAAAATCGTTAAAAAAACGGTTTTAATTCTAGAATCCGTGAAAAAAATCGTGTAAAAAAACCTTGGTATATGCCAGTTGCTGTGTTTCTGTTGTAAGCAGCGTAAGAAATCGATCGTCCCTTGCTTCTGCGGAAACCAAATTGTGTATCTGATAGAAAGCCATTCAATTCAATCCATTTGTCGAGCCGTTTAAGAATCTTTTCTAGCAGCTTCCGTATTCACGACAAAATTGCAATCGGACGCGAGTTCCCCGGACTTTTGGAGAGCTATAACCGTAACTTGCCTCCAATCACCTGGAACTAAGGTCTGATGTTGTTTTTGTTGCTGAATATTCAGCCCAGTGGATATTTGTCAATGCTTTGTGGACTTAGATTTGAGGATACCAAATATGTTCTTCAACATGTTAATGTAGCAACGTGACTTTAAATGCGACAGTATATATTATTACACGGGCCGATCCCCAGTGATCGGAAAAGCATTTTTTTCCTGGCGGAATTAATAACCCCTAAGGTTTACGTTTCCGAATCATGGTGTCTTCTGCAAAGTTGTATCTAAGCAAGTTTTCCATCTTTTGGTGATAATTTTGTAGTTCCAAACGTTACCGCTAGGGCGGCGCTGTTGCCAAATTTTGAACGAAACACAATAGAAGGTCGAAGAGAAAGGCTAGTTTGTAGGGAATATAATTTTAAGCAACTTTCTTTAAAAACACCATTTTTTTAGCTCTTCATTCGACCATGATGGAGCTATTTTTTTGCTTTAAATCACGGTTTTTTTGTACATAATTTTTTTTGTTTCTCATTTTAGGAACCAGTAGCCTTCCAACAATTATAGAAACCGTTATAGCGAAAATCATCAAATTCTTGTTTAAATGGGTATTAAGGAACAAAATGCTATACAAACGAGCCCGGGTACTCGTGGGGCACACGAGCGGGGACTGCTTAAAGTCTGTCAGACTTTGTCAGAAGATTATTTGTTCCTAAGAATTGAAACTTAAACGTAAGAATGAAAAACCTGACTTTTAAGGGACACCCTAATCTACGCCAGCAAAATACCTCCGAACTAAAACAGTGCATATAGGGTGATACGGTCAAAATTTGGTCAAGGGAAAACGCGTGTAAATCGGTGAAATCGTTTATTTAAAAAATCAAATTAAATTTCTTTTTCAAGTTCAATTAGTATAAAATTCAGGAAAAATATTCAGTTTTCCGCTTTTCCAAATCCGAATTGCCGGGCCTTAAGCTTGACCTTTGCCATCAAATTTTGTACAGCCACCTTGTCCACCTTCTTCGCCGCAGAAAGCCAGTTTGCCTTGAACTGCTGCTCGTCCTTAGCAGTTTTTTTGGTCTTCTTTAGGTTCCGCTTGACAATAACCCAGTATTTCTCAATTGGGCGGAGCTCTGGCGTGTTGGGAGGGTTCTTGTCCTTGGGAACCACCTGCACGTTGTTGGCGGCGTACCACTCCATGGCCTTTTACTGTAATGGCAAGATGCCAAATCCGGCCAAAACAGTACGGAACAACCGTGTTTCTTCAGGAAAGGCAGCAGACGTTTATTCAAACACTCTTTCACTTAAATTTCTTGGTTGACAGTCCCGGAAGCTATGAAAATGCTGCTTTTCAAGCCACAGGTACAGATGGCTTGCCAAACCAGATATTTCTTTGCGAACTTTGACAGTTTCGTGTGCTTGAAAATATCTGCTACCTTTCCCCTTCCTTTTGCCGTATAAAACTCCTGTCCGGAAGCTGCTTGTAGTCGGCTTTGACGTAGGTTTCGTCGTCCATTACCACGCAGTCAAACTTCGTCAGCATCGTCGTGTACAGCCTCCGGGATCGCGCTTTGGCCGTCGTATTTTGTTTATCATCGCGATTTGGAGTCACTATCTTCTTTAAGTCGATAGTCCGGCTCGTTTTTTGGCTCGATGCACGATTGTAGACGATACACCCAGCTTATTTGCGGCATCTCGGAGAGATAGGTTAGGGTTTCGCTTGAAACTACCGGCAACTCTCTTTGTCGTCTCAGCGGCTTCCGGTTTTCGATTCCCCCCCGATCCAGACTTCCTGGCTGTCGACAAATGTTCCCCAAACACTTTAATTACATTTGTAACGGTTGATTTGGCAACTTTTAGCGATTTTGCCAACTTTGCGTGCGAGTAGCTCGGATTTTCGCGATGCGCGAACAAAATTTTGATACGCTGCTCTTCTTGCTTGGACGGCATTTTGACAACTGAAGAGTGAATTCCAAAATCAAAATAGGAGCAACATTCTACACACACACCTTCAAAATGAGGGGTGATCAGGTTTTTTAAATGCAAAATTGAAAGAAATACGTCAAGTTGATATTGACCAAATTTTGACCGTTTCGCCCTTTAACGTGCACATTGCTGTTATAACTGAGACTTATCTCAAACCTGCCCATAAGGTCAAAAGAGATCCAAATTATTTTGTCTACCGCAATGATCGCCTTAATGGAGCTGGTGGTAGCGTTGCCATTATTTTCCATAGGCGAATCAAACATCACATTCTTTCTTCATTTGAAACCATCATTTGAAAGTTTTTGAAACTTTGGGGGTTTCAGTTGCAACAAAATTTGGCCAATTTACTTTTATAGCTGCCTATTTACCTTTCCAATGCACTGGCCAGCAAAAGAACTGTCTCAAGGGTGACCTTCAGAAACTTACCCGTCATAGGTCTAAATTCTTCATTATTGGTGATTTTAATGCAAAACACCGTTCATGGAATAATGCTCAAAACATTTCCAATGGTAATATACTATTTGATAATTGTTCTGCGGGTTATTATACTATACAATATCCAAACAGCCCAACTTGCTTTTCTTCTGCAAGAAACCCCTGAACTATTGATTTGGTCTTAACTGATTCATTTCAACTTTGCAGTCAATTGATTACCCATGCTGGCTTTGGTTCTGATCACCTTCCAGTTACATTTGAAATATCTCAAGAAATCATTTCTAATTCCATCAGTTCTACTTTCAACTACCATAGAACTGATTGGGATCAATATCAAACATTTATGGAATACAACTTTGATCCTAATGTTCTATTGCAAACAAGAAATGAAATTAATAATGCTCTTGAATCTCTGGCTTTTTCAATAGTTAGAGCAAGAGCAGCTTCAGTACCTAAATGCGAGGTTAAATTAGATCAGTTATAATTGATGACGATCTTCAGCTCTTGATTCGTCTGAAAAATGTACGTAGGCGCCAATATCAACGAACACGTGATCCCGTTATGAAAGTCATATGGCGAGTTTTACAAAAGCAAATTAAAAAAACGCTTCTCTGCCCTGAGGAACAATAATTTTGAAAATAATGTGTCAAAATTAGATCCGAGTTCCAAACCTTTCTGGAAACTCTCTAAAATCTTGAAAAAAAACTCAAAAGCCTATACCAGCACTTAAGAGAGTACTTTGTCTTTCTTGGTAAAACTATTTAACAGATGTTTTCATCTAGCATACTTTCCAGATAAATGGAAAAATGCAAAAGTCGTACCAATTTTGAAGCCAGACAAAAATCGGGCTGAAGCTTCTAGCCGGATCAGTTTGCTTTCTTCAATAAGTAAGCTTTTTGAAAAAAAAATTTTGAATAGAATGATGCTTCACATCAATTCAAACTCAATTTTTGCTGATGAACAGTTTGCTTTTCGCCATGGGCATTCAACTACGCATCAACTTTTGAGAGTAACAAATTTAATTCGTTCAAACAAAGCTGAAGGCTCCACTGGAGTTGCTCTTCTAGACATAGAAAAAGCATTCGACAGTGTTTGGCATGAAGGTTTGATTGCGAAACTGAAAAAGTTTAATTTTCCGCTTTATATCATGAAATTAGTTCAAAACTACTTACTGATAGAACTTTGCAAGTAAATTGTCAGAATTCTAAATCTGTTCAATTGCCCATTAGAGCTGGTGTTCCTCAAGGTAGCATACTTGGGCCAATACTATATAACATTTTCACTTCAGATCTCCCTGATTTACCTCAGGGGTTTCAAAAATCTTGCTTTGCTGATGACACAGGCATTTCCGCTAATGGAAAAAGTCTTCATGTTTTATCCAGGAGGCTACAAAAAAGCTTGGATATTTTTACAGATTATTTTCAAAAATGGAAGATTTCTCCTAATGCTTCCAAAACTCAACTTATAATATGCTCACGCAAGCCAAGAGCTGCATTTTTGAAACCAAGTAATAGTTATATGGTCACTATGAACGGAGTTCCAATTTCTTGGTTAAGTCAAGTAAAATATCTTGGACTGATACTTGATCAAAAATTAACTTTTAAAGATCACATTGAGGGCATTCAAGCCAAATGTAATAAGTACATAAGATGTTTGTATCCTCTTATAAACAGAAAATCCAAACTTTGTTTAAAGAACAAACTTCTAATATTCAAACAAATTTTTAGACCAGCCATGCTTTATGCTGTGCCAATATGGTCTAGCTGTTGCGCAACTAGGAAAAAAGCACTTCAAAGGATTCAGAACAAAGTTCTGAAAATGATTTTGAAGCTGCCACCCTGGTTCAGTACTATTGAATTACATAAAATTTCAAACGTTGAGACTCTAGAAGAAATGTCCAACAAAATAATTCATAATTTTAGACAAAAATCATTGCAATCTTCAATTGCAATGATCAATTCTCTCTATAGATAAGAACTAGTTTTAAGAAATCAACTGTAATTCTGACACGCAGGCAAAATAAACCCTGTTAAAATTTCTGAATAGACAGAGTAAAAATAATATTAACACAATTAGATATTAATGATAGCATATAAGGTTGAAATGTTAATTACTTAGCAGGATCACCTAGGATAATATATGAATGTAAAATAATGTAAAATTTGGAATAAATAAAGAGTTAAAAAAAACCCAGCCTACTTCTTTACCAGTTTGCATTTGGAGCCCACAAAGCTGGACAGCGGCGCTTCGTGCAACACCCACATGCGCACAGGTTTCCACAGTAAACTAGAATGACTTCGCATCATGATGGTCGCATAAATTGATCATAACAATAATAGTTTTATTGATATTACCCCGGCAATTTGTACTGCGGGTTCTAATGCACTGCTGCTATCAACCTCAGGATGTCGTCCGTCGGTCGCCGGCGAATGGCGTTCCCTTTTCCGAGTGAACTTTTCCATTACTGAACCGATGGCCAGGGGAGCGTTCCAGCTGTCAATATGATCTATTCAGGGTGATAAATTTGCGCAAATTATGATCCAGTCGGAAGGAGCGCCGCCAGCCACTCGCCGGTCAGCTCGCAGACACCCGGTGGCCTCGCTGCGAAACCGACAGGCCGATAACGACGACATCAATTGTTGCAAATTTGTCTATGACTTAATTGTCAGTCGGAAGGCGGCGACCGGAGAAATCAATATCACCTGCGCCATTCGACGGGTTGCAATTTATTGGGCGCTTTAGACGCTAATTAACATGTGTAGTCTGAGAAATTTAGATAAAAATGCAATCTTATGCATAGTTGATCGACCACGGGGCACTGCTATGGATGCGATAGCTGTTGGCAAGTTGAGTTTTGGCAGGTTCTGCTAAACGGTTGAATGATTATACGCATTAAGGTTCATTTTCTTTCAAGAGGAAAACCTGCTGAGGATTACCGCTCTTAATGGGGTGCTTCAACCTGAAAGGATGATGACGGTTAATGGATGATAAAACGGTGCAACTGCAATTTCAGGCCGGTCAGATGAAATTGAAAAGGTCACCTCATTACGTAGTTAGCGCTGATGTGCGTAGGGTTGAAGATGCCTCTCAGTCTCAGTCTCAGTCCAACGATCATCATCAATCACGAACGCCGTGTCGTGTGAATCTGCGGAAACTGTGGATTACCGTTGCTGTAACCTGTATTTTTCATCATTTGGGAACGATCTCATCTGCATGAATCTGATTCAATTACACCGAGCTGCAGGAGTGACCGGATTTCGAGTTGCTCGGATCGCGAAAAACAATTGAAGCGTGAATAAGATCTCGTTTTCGATGGCCATTGTATGCAAATTTCGGAAATTTGTCGTGAACTTATATGTTCAGCCGCGATAATTGGGTTAGCTACATCAGAATCGACAGCTTTGTCAATTTTCTTATTAAAAGAAATCTTCATTTCATCAGTAGTGAGTGACATTTTTGCCTCGAGAGCGAATATTAAGCTCACCACTGGCCAGCACTTTATCAACTTTGTCGTCCATCCATTTTAAAACACGCTACCGGATTCCATCGAAATTTCGCTATCTCTCTCTCTGTGCACAAAGGTCATCAATCATGATTCCACCATCGATCGGGACATTCCACGAGCATGTTCGCCTCGTCGGGGCATCTTAACAAGGTCAGAACTGCACAGCGGAATGCAATTCCCGTAAATCGTGATACGATTAAAATTGAAAAATGTCCATGGTTCGTTAAATTCCATGTTGGCCCACAGAAAGTCACACTTTGCAGGCTCACGCAGGCTGCAGCCCGGTGCCACTCCAGGTACTTATTACTGTCAATCATCATCCCTGCTGACCTGGAGGTGGGTGCATAAACGAGTATGAGGTGTGTGTGCAACATTTCACGTCGCAGTAAATCAAATGCATATCAAATGCCGACAGCTGCCCAAGCACCCAGAGCAGCGCAGCGCCGACACGCGAGGTGAGGAATTGTCAAGAAATGTGCGATAATTCTGATGGTGCCTTATGAGACCCTTACGAATGTGTGGTTAGCATGCGAGAATACCGAGTAAATCGCCTTTGCAGGAAATGGAAACCCTTGTGGGTTTTAAAGAGACAGCAGATATCAGCCTGGGTTCTTTGGATATGTGAAGCTTAGTTTGCTGTTTCGTTTTTGAGCATGAAAGGCGTTAAGATATACTTTTTCTCACGTCCGAGGAGTTGATGGACGGAGTTTCGAACAGGCATTAGGAGGCTTGCTTACGGTCACAGGCTCTGAAAGGTTAAGTGATTTTCATTGGATGGTAGCCATGGCAGTCCAAGGGAGGTGTCTCCTGAAACATTACACTCTTAGAAGGAAGCATCGAATGATCTGAGGTACAATTTTCCTAACTATTTAACTGGAAGATGGAATTTATTTAGGGCAGTTTGATGAACATTAATAACGGGTGGCTACTAGAAATTCGGGAATAGCTTTCTCAAGCTGTTACAAAAAGATAAACACATATTTGAAAAATATTTATTTTTTAACGTAGGACTACGTTTCTCTTTTCTATACCGGGTGTCATTTCGAAAAATTGAAAAATGAGAGCGTTGATCAGAAAAACTCATCATTTTTGCGCATTGAAATTTGAAAGAAGTTCGATTAGTATACGTAGTCCAATTTTTCAATTCAAAATGATCTACTTTTGCTACCATACAAATTTGCATATCAACAGGTTGAAAAGTGTGTTTTCCCTAGCACGGTCGTAGGAACCGGGTAGCAAATATCTTCTCCATCTTCTTCAAAAAAAAAAGCTTTTCTGTGTTCCCGGTGTTCGATTTTTCAATTGTACGTACTACTACTAAAATTGTTTTTTTTTTTATTTATCCATTCCTTGCCTTATATACTAATTTTACAAATTAAGTGTTTCAGCCCATTGGGCTCTTCTGCTTTGTTTGATGTTGTATGTGTTTTATGTGTTAAATGTGTTTTGTGTTTAATTTTTTTTTCAGTTCAGCCCTTGGGGCATTGTTTGTTAAAATTTGATAACCCAATCCTAGGGGTGGGGAACCAGATTTCGGATGATCTGGTGATCCGATGTCAGGCAGCGTGCCCTGTACCGATTGATAGACTCACTAAAGCGATTGTCGAGCATTTTTATCTCTGCCAGATGGTGGATTTCAGATGATCTTGTCTTCGGAGGGGTGTTCAGGATCATCCTGAGAAACTTATTTTGAACACGTTGAAGTATCAGGTGATGTGTTTTTGCGCAAATATCCCAGATTGGCATGCCGTACTCGATGACTGGAAGCATAATTTGCTTGTAGACAGCAAGCCTGTTTTTTTCAGGGAAAATGTAGTCCTTCTGTTGATCAATGGGTACAGTAGCTTCAACAGAACGTTACACTTTGTGACAGTTTTGTCAACCTGTTCCCTGAAAATAAGCTTGCTGTCTATGGTAACGCCAAGATAGACAGTTGATTTGGACCATTACACCGTTGTGTTGTTCAGGCTAATTTCAGGCGGAACAAGTTTGGGAGAGTTGGAGTGTGGAAATAGGATGACCTGGGTCTTCGCCGCGTTGATACAGATCTTCCATTCGGTGAAGTATTCTGATAGAACATTCAGGCTTCGCTGCAGTTTCGCTGTAAGCGCTCTTGTTACCCTACCATTGTGGACGACTGCAGTATCATCAACGACAGAGCTCCATTTTCAGGGAGCGGGGGTATGTCCGAAGTGAATAGCTTGAACAGAAGTGGACCTAGTATACTACCCTGTGGAACACCGGTGGAAATCTCCTGTGCGTCGGAAACTGCACCTTGCAGCGAAACACGGAATGTCCTGTCCGTCAGATAGTTTTTAATTATCTTCACCAGGAAGATGGGAAGACTGTATTGATGCAGCTTGTACACCAAGCCATCATGCCATACGTTATCAAAGGCCTTCTCGATGTCGAGAAGTGCCATGGCAGATGATTTCGAGACAGACTTGTTCCGTCTGAGGCTGTTAGTGACTATATTAAGTTGTTGAATTGTCGATCGACTACGTCGGAAACCGGAAGCAAGATGTTCAGCTCGTCGGCAGATGAAAGAAGCCGACGGTGGATCGCTTTCTCAAACAGCTTGGATACTCCTGAGAGAAGGCTGATGGGCCTATAGCTCTTGGAACATGGAGGATCTTTCCCAGGTTTCAGGATGGGGATGACTTTAGCTGACTTCCAACACGTGGGGAAGTAGCCAAGTTGGAGACAATGGTTGAAAACCATCGCCAGATGGTTATAGAACTGGGGGCTCAGTTACATAAGCTCCAAATTCAAGATGTTGTCGAAACCTTGGGACTTCATGTTCTTTAAGCATTTGATATAAATCAACAATTCGTCAGCTGAGATCTCCAACTCTTCTGTGAAAGTCGTTGGGGCTTACATGGATGTTAGTAATAAGCGCGCTAACGGCAGCTTCGTGTGGACTGACGATGTTTTGTCCGATATTGTGGGAGCTGACGAAGTGTTTACTTATCACAGCAGCCTTCTCTGCAGGAGTGATCAAGCTAGAGCTATTGCTGTCTCGTGGGGTCTACAGTGGAATGAGCCTTGGATTAGTTTTTAAAATTTGTGTCAACTTCCGGCTTTACACAATCTTTTTTCGTTAAAATTACCTCTAACTTTTGAACAAAAAATATACTTATACACTTAGTTCAGTAAAACTTGTGTCATATTTTTCTCTACACTTTCTGTCAGAAGATAATTTTTTCCTAAAATTGAAACCAAAAGTTAGAATAAAAAAACTGATTTTTTAGGGACACCCTAATGTACTCCAGCAAAATAGCTTCGTACTATAGCAGTGCACAAGTGCCAGACGCTTCAGTCGTGAATGAACAGCATGTAGCGTGTTATATTGGCTTTGTTTTCGTTGCTGTACAGCATTCAGTTTTGAAAGAATAAGTATTTCCATTGGTGTGAACATTTATGGCAAACTTCAATGCAATTTATAAAACTGGTGTTTATTTTCATTTACGAGTGCCCCTAGGATATCTTATCATAGCCAATATAACACGCTACATGCTGTTCATTCACGACTGAAGCGTCTGGCACTTGTGCACTGCTATAGTTCGAAGCTATTTTGCTGGAGTACATTAGGGTGTCCCTAAAAAATCAGTTTTTTTATTCTAACTTTTTAGTTTCAATTCTTAGGAAAAAATAATCTTCGAACGAAGTGTAGAGAAAAATATGACACAAGTTTTTGCTGAACTAAGTGTATAAGTATATTTCTTTGTTCAAAAATTAGAGGTAATTTTAACGAAAAAAATGGCCGATTTTAAGCAGTCCCCGCTTGTGTTCCCCAGAAGTACCCGGGCTCATTTATATAGCATTATGTTCTTTAATACCCAATAAAACAAGAATTTGATGAGTTTTTGGCCTATTCTCGCCTAAACAATCATAAGGGCGAAAAGAAAAAACGCATTTTTTTAGCTAAAATTACTCATAACTTTTGAATCACAAGCAGTATTAACAAACTTTGTTCAGCAAAAACGTGCGTTATAACGGTTTATATATTTTGATTTAAGATCACTTAATCCTTAAATGATAAACAAAAAAGTTATAATGAAAAAACTCATTTTTAATAGACACCCTGATATAAAGCAGAAAAAATAGCTCTATCATGGTCGAATGAAGAGATAAAAAAATGGTGTCTGAGACAAAGTTGCTTGAAATTATATTTCCTACAAACTTGCTGTTAACATTACCCTTCTATTGTGTTTCGTTCAAAAGTTAGCAACAGCGCCGCCCTAGCGGTAAAGTTTGGAACTACCAAATTATCACCACAAGATGGACAACTTGTTCATATACAACATTATAGAAGACACCATGATTCGGAAACGTAACCCTTAGGAGTTATAAATTTCGCCCTGAAAAAAGTCTTTTCCGACCACTGTGCGTCAGCAGTCAACTCATTGGTGAGCTCGTGCCATTTATCAGTAGTATCATGTTATATAGAAAACCAATTGTAACTATACGACATGCTGTCTCTTTATGTCTCGTAAAGATGTGAACTTAATGGTGTAGTTCGGGTTGTCTTAGAACAGACCCAGTTTTCTCGCTCTTTTAATAGAACTCTTATTCTTCACTAAGCTTGGTTTTTAGTTTTTCTCTGCCATTCCTATCCTGCCAGCTGAAGTAAGATGGGTCGGTAGAGAGATACATATTTAATTGTGATCCAAATTATTCGTTCGCCATTCTTGTCAGGCCACCCTATCTTAGAACAAATAAACCACTGTCCTATTTTGTAAGTGACTCCAGCGACATCCGTACCCTAGTAGCACACATGTTGCCATTCAGTTGAGATAACATAAATATGACTTACAAAGTCATAATCAAGTTACTGCAACTAATTATGATCGTAGTGTGCTACTTGGGTACTGTTGGTGTAGATCGGTCCAAGTTGGCTCGCATGCGTTGAGATGAATTGCCTTGTTTTCGTAATGAAATACCACTATCACACTCTGTGAGTGGCCCCAATAGCATCCTTACTGTTGGTTCAAATCAGTTCAAATCGGAAATCGCTCCGTATTTTCAAATATTTAACTTGACAGCGTTAACCAAAACGAACCCCGCTGCTACCCCATCCTGTAATCCAAAATCCCAGTGATTTTTCGAGGAACTGCAGTGGATTCCGCGGCTTCCAATAAAGCGAGTATCACGTCAACATATTCCTACCCTTTCCTTACTTGACCTGCATTCGGACGGGGCCAGCGCCGTTATTGCCTTAGTTTGGGATCACCAGTTTTTACACATTGAAGATGTATGTTAGTCCCAAGCATCATCTGTTGGTTCTCTGTGCAATAACAGCTGATCTGGCAACAACGGAGTAGCAACCTTGGGCGGTCAATCATGCACTGAAAGTTAATTTTAGTTAATATTGGCACAGAAAGAACATTCGTACATTGTACGTAGACAATACAAAGAGCTACGAGTATTTGGTCACAAATTAAAAAGAAACGTCTCTCTGGTGGTTGCATGAAAGACCGACAGATCTACTTTATCGACTTGGAATGTAAATGTCAAAAAAAGCAACCACGTGGTGTTGTCCAGCGTCTTTTTATTGTTTCTGACATGAGATTCGAACCTGAATTTTTTGAACATGCTGATTCTGAATCCGTGGTAAATCTCACTAGGCCATGCTGACTCATGAGAACAATCTTGATTAATGAGCATGAAGTTATGTCTCTCGACAGCGCTGTTATTTCTATATTGGGATAGATAAAATATTCCCGCCCATACAAGCAACAACACCATCATGCTTGAGTACGGTGTAAAAGAGCAACGTTGATTGGTTGGTCTTCACGAAATTCATGTCGTGCATATTACAAAAAGGTGTAATGATAGCATTTCGCCAGATAAAAAGCATTTTGAATGTTTCATAAAGGGTGTATTCGATAAAAATGGCACACAGAAAATCTTCTGTAACTTTTGAATCGTATGAGTAAAAAACCTAGAAATTTGAGTAGATCTTACTAGTTCCAGTCATGTCGTAGAAACAAGAAATTGTCCGTGTGAAAATTTTGTGCACTTACAATCAAAATCCAGGGGCGTCCCACCGGTGGATTGCTAAAAGGCTTGGAATTGCAAATACAACTGTGTCTCGTGTAATAAGAACCTTCAAGGAGCGTCTGAGTGTCCAAAGGAAGGAAGGGAGTGGTCGTAAAAGTGGTCCAATGGACAGTAAAATGGCCAGGAAAGTCGTACAACAATTCAAGAACCGTCCAAACATGTCAATTCGAGATGTCGCTAAAAAGTCTAAGGTGTCAGTCGGTTTTGTACAGAAAACCATGAAGCGTGCTGGGTTACATGTTTACAAAGTGCAAAAAGCCCCAAACCGGAATGAAAAACAAAACATCACTGCGAAAACCCGCGCCCGGAAACTTTACACGAAGCTGCTCACCAAATCCGGTTGCATCGTGATGGATGACGAAACATACGTCAAGGTCGACTTCCGTCAACTTCCTGGGCAAGAATATTTCGTTGCCAAGTCGAAGTTCGATGTTCCGGAGGATGTTCGAAAGAAGAAACTATCGAAATTTACAAAGAAGTTTCTAATCTGGCAGGCGATTTGCGGATGTGGTGAAATAAGTGGTCCCTTCATCACTTCCGGAACAATAAACGGTGCGATTTACACGGAAGAGTGCCTAAAGAAGCGTCTCTTGCCATTCATTAAGAAGCACAAAGGATCAACTCTGTTTTGGCCTGATCTAGCATCCTTCCACTACGCTCGAAACGTATTGGAGTGGTACCGAGCCAACGGAGTCAATTTTGTGCCAAAGGATATGAACCCACCAAATTCACCGGAACTTCGTCTAATTGAAAAATTTTGGGCAATTATGAAAACGGAACTTCGCAAACATCCCAAAACTATAAAAACAGAGCTAGAATTGAAGAAAATTTTGGTAAAAACAACAAAAACAATGGGAAAATCGGTTGTACAAAATTTGATGGGTGGAGTGAAAAGGAAGGTGCGGGCATTCGGGATGGGAGACGAAATTGAATAAAACAAATGTTGTAAATCAAAACTCATTAGTAGTTCTTCATTTCCTGAAATTTCAAGAAAATCCGATAATCAGTTTAATTTTGATGAGTATATATGTGTGTGCCATTTTTATCGAATACACCCTTTACAATATACGAGACATTTGTTGAATGTACAAAATCCATGCCTACGAAACGCGTGAAAGCTACTTTACGAAAATAAATTTCCAGTGTAGACATTTCAATGTTGATTTTCGAGCTTGTAAAAAATTTGAATTGAGTTGAGACTGCTCAATTGGATCGCATCGTATTTAACTGATCGTCAACAAATTTCAAAGTTCAATAATAAAAAATCAAATCCGATTCAAATCAGTACAGTTCTTTTCATTCTATACATTAATGACATATCTCTTATAATAAAAAATCTGAATGTACTTATATTTGCAGATGACATAAAGTTCTACTTAGAAATTAAGATAATGGAATTAATGTATTTCGCAATGTGATTCAAGTTTTCAAACATGGTCTGTTAAAACCTATTGAAACTAAATGTTAAAAAATGTTATCTTATAACGTTAAGCAGAAAATAAGAAACGCCAAATGTTCAAGTTATATTAAGCAATAAACATGTACAAAAATGCGATAAAGTAAGAGATTTGGGGATTATTCTAGACTCATAACTAACGTTTGTAGATCTTAATAACACGATAGTTCATAAAACAGGCAATATGCTTAATTTTATAAAACGTTTCCGTTACCACTTTCAAGATCCCTATACGATCAAAATATTTTGTGTTGCTAATTTGCGTTCAATAATAGAACAATATAGTTTAGTTTGGTCCGCCTATATGAAAAAAAAAACATAAACAACGAATAGTGTCAATCCAAAAATAGGGGTTTATTATATGCACTGCGTAGGCTAGGATGAATAGCATTTCCTATCCCAGCATATGAAGCACGTTGAATGCGGTTCAATATTGAAACTTTGGAAAAAAGGCGGGATTATACGAAGGTCTTGTTTGTTAATGATTTGGTATCACAACATATTTACTAAACTGATCTTTAGTCAAAGCTAAATATACATGCCCCCACTCGACAATTTAATTGTAACGTAATCGTTACCTTTTTCCAGTAGATTTAAAAAAAATACAAAAACGACCTATTATTTACCTATTTCATTAATCAGAATCACTGAACCGGAAACCAATTTATAGATATCGGATTCAAACCGAAATTCTGATAGTAGATTAGACCCCCGCCTCCACAAACTCCTACGCACCTTTTACTTCAATCATTCCGAAAGCTCCCCTCGATCAGCTCAAGTAAATCACCTGCATCAATGCTAAGCCATGTAAAGTCCATTTATCAATGGATCGTTGCAACGCTCCACGCTACCACCAGTGGGAGCACACGCTTGGGGCAAACCACTTTACAAACAGAGTTGCCAGATTTGTATTTCTACTTTTTTGGCAATCAATTGAATAACTTGGTTTATTTTCAACTTGACGTAAGTGATTGCGTATAAAACGGCATAAATAGTCGGCTTTTAGAAACATAATGGCATTCCATTGCAAGCTGTCAAACTAGGCTGAAAACTCTGATGCGAAAACGAGTAGGAATTAAAACTCGATTTTTGGCCTATTAGTCCAAGTAGCAGTTTTGCTCCCGTGATTTAGATGAATTGGGGCCATGAATCTCATACCAGTTCTGTTGTGACGTGAAAAGTAGATTGATGCCATTTTTTGCTGGAATTTTCGCTCCCCTATATATAAACGATTTTAAATTGCGTTCTTAAAAGCGCGTTCTAATTTCAGCATATTTGATAGTAAAGGGTATCCCACATTAAATTGTATCACGGAAAAGTCGCTGCAAAAAATTACCTAGTTGACCACTCTAGTAAGTTCCCTGCCTTTGTGACCCAGTTATACTATCCTTTTGTTTCCGTGCTACTTTTACCTGGCCAGCAAGCAGTGGTCACCCATTGGTAGATGTCGCAACCAAAAGCAGCAAATAATGGCTTATATAAGTTCCAAACGATAATGTAACCCATTAACCTCGAGCCAAGGAGGTAGGTTGCCATTCGGCAACAGTTTACCGCATAAAAATGTCCCTGCAGGATGGTCCTAAGCAGCGGAAGCCAATTGAACCCAACAATGGTTGAACGATAAGATGAAGTTTTGACCGAAGGATTTGTGGCCTCCTAGAAGTCCAGATCTTAACCCGTTGGATTATTCGATTTGGGCATATGTTGAAGCACGAGCCTGCAAAACATCACACCCTAGTGTGAAAACCCTAAAGTCAACCATAACACGCACATGGCAGTCAATGTCGCTGGACTATGGAATGCTCTGGCTTCCGGCGTCGGCTCGAGGATGTTATTAATAAAAATGGAGGACACATTAAATAAATTTATTGAACAGGACTTCATAACGATGATTGCACTTGAAAATGTTGATTTTATTGCTTGAATTAGTTGAAAATGGAATTTGAAAGAAATATAACAAATTTTCGCATTATTTTCTGCCGCACCCTGTATTGCAAATATTACTTCATCTTACAGTCTTATTCTCAAGAAAAGTAATGGAAAAATTCTCAACTTATTCTCACTTATTCTAAAGAAAAATACACTGAAAATATACACTTAATCCTTAAGATTTCGAGTATAGATCTGTATTACCGTAGAAAAATCATCACCTGCGTAGATCTGGCATCTCTGCTTACCAACCGCGCTCGCTGCCGAAGTGGTAAACTACCGTCACGGACGGGTAAATCTAGGCGCGTGACTCTCAAGAAAATCGTCGCCACCGCGCTATCCGACCGACTCGCTTCTATCATCTTAATTAATTTGGATTTAATTTGTGTGGGCAAACATGATCATGACTGATCACGTTCCGGTAAACGTGCTACGGGGATCTTGGGTCGAAAAACCATTCACAATTTCTGGGTGGCAGCCCTATGCTAAAACCATCATCGTTTCGTTTTATCTAAATGCTACCATTATACGTTTTTGGAAATGCCTCGCTTTGGAACGGCATTGGCCCGAAGGTGGTCAAATCTGGCGAAAAGACTTGTTAGATTTCCGTTCGGCTCGAGCTGAATATGACCAAATAAGCTCTCCGAACCGTGTCATTTCATTCCTACTTCCTACGCTAAACTCAGCTGGAAACGAAAACTCCGAAAGATGGCTACATATAAATTCAACTAATTTGGCGCCATTATTGAAATGTCGGTCGCTCGGGTTTTCGGTCTAGCCAGTGAGCTAAACAACAAGAAGAAAAAAACAGCGAAAAGCTTCTCTGTGTTCCGTCTTCCGAATCCAACGAAGACAGGCAAAAAAAATGAACTGAAACGCCTTCGGTTTCATCACATTTCCAGAGCTTGTTGTTGATGCATGCATCATTCCGTCTTCGTCGTTGTCGGATTTGATGTTTGAGAGGTGTAGGTGTTTCCTGCCTCGCCGACCGGCCGATCAATTCGGATGACGTTTCTTTTCCATTATTCAAAGTTGATTTTCATGTGTTGCGGTGGATGTTTTTTTTCCTTCTTCTTATTTATTATTCATTTCGGACGACTGGACCAGATACAAGTGTATAATCGACTCATTTCCGAATGCCATTAGAATTGACAAAGCGACACGTGATCGGTTTGGATGAGAAGCGGATTCTGGGTAAGGAGGGTGTTTCATGTTTTGAATCATCCGGTGTCCGTGCGAATCACTTGACAGATTATTTAATAGATTCTTTGATGAGTCAGTCAAAAACAGTCTCAAGGTCGTAGACACTATCTTGTTTCTTATGGTATATACAAAGCTCCAGTATGTTTCCAAACCGACGTTGTGGGATTATCCTATTCTAGGCAAGCTAAGCCGAGTCCAATCTTACAGAATATTTTCCCAGCGTCGTCTTTTGTTTTTGTTTGTTTACATTTGTTTGCTTTATGTGCCTCTATCCATTACAATAAACAGACAGACGGTGTTAAAGGGTGTATTCGATAAAAATGGCACACACATATATACTCATCAAAATTAAGCTGATTATCGGATTTTCTTGAAATTTTCAGGGAATGAAGAACTACTAATGAGTTTTGATTTACAACATTTGTTTTATTCAATTTCGTCTCCCATCCCGAATGCCCGCACCTTCCTTTTCACTCCACCCATCAAATTTTGTACAACCGATTTTCCCAGTGTTTTTGTTGTGTTTTCTTCAATTCTAGCTCTGTTTTTATAGTTTTGAGATGTTTGCAAAGTTTAGTTTTCATAATTGCCCAGAATTTTTCAATTGGACGAAGTTCCGGTGAATTTGGTGGGTTCATATCCTTTGGCACAAAATTGACTCCGTTGGCTCGGTACCACTTCAATACGTTTCGAACGTAGTGGCAGGATGCTAGATCAGGCCAAAACAGAGTTGATCCTTTGTGCTTCTTAATGAATGGCAAGAGACGCTTCTTAAGGCACTCTTCCGTATAAATCGCACCGTTTATTGTTCCGGAAGTGATGAAGGGAGCACTTATTTCACCACATCCGCAAATCGCCTGCCAGATTAGAAACTTCTTTGCAAATTTCGATAGTTACTTCTTTCGAACATCCTCCGGAACATTGAACTTCGACTTGGCAACGAAATATTCTTGCCCAGGAAGTTGACGGAAGCCGGCATTGACGTATGTTTCGTCATCCATCACGATGCAACCGGATTTGGTGAGCAGCTTCGTGTAAAGTTTCCGGGCGCGGGTTTTCGCAGTTATGTTTTGTTTTTCATTCCAGTTTGGGGCTTTTTTCACTTTGTTAACATGGAACCCAGCACGCTTCATAGTTTTCTGTACAAAACCGACTGACACCGTGGACTTTTTAGCGACATCTCAAATTGACATGTTTGGACGGTTCTTGAATTGTTGTACGATTTTCCTGGCCATTTTACTGTCCATTGGACCACTTTTACGACCACTCCATTCCTTCTTTTGGACACTCAGACGCTCCTTGAAGGTTCTTATTACACGAGACACAGTTGTATTTGCAATTCCAAGCCTTTTAGCAATCCACCGGTGGGACGCCCCTGGAATTTGATTGTGAGTGCACAAAATTTTCTCACGGACAATTTCTTGTTTCGACGACATGACTGGAACTACTGAATATATAACTATGAAACTTGGCAGATGTAAATAATACACTATGGATAAGATCTCCTCAAATTTCTAGGTTTTTACTCATACGATTCAAAAGTTACAGAAGATTTTCTGTGTGCCATTTTTATCGAATACACCCTTCATACAGCGTGCATTAACTATAGCGACTAAATTTTCCGATTTTGCATGCCACCTGGTGGATGGTCCACCAGTCAGTAGTCAATATACACTGAAAATTTTTCAGCTCCATCAGTTTGTTTACGGCAGCTATGACATGTACAGTGAAACAACCTCGATCTACACGGACAGCCATGTTAACTCAGTTTTGAGTCGTTTTTGACTCACTTTCGTCAATAGTGGAGTCACTCAAATTTGAGTGATTTGCTTCATTTAGAATGGGAACAAACTTTTGCTCATATTGTGGCGCTCCTGGTGGACTGATTTGGAAGTTCTTGGCACCCACGTGTCGGAAATTTTGTCAGCTTCACGCATGTATTTTTGACATTCCGCAAATCGACTGTACTTTGTAAACAATCAACATGGAAGCCGAAAGAAGGGAAAAAATTGTGCACAGTTATTTGGAAAATCCATTGTAGTCTGCATCTAGGATAGCTAAACAGCTGAAATTGCCCAGAAATACCGTATTTCACCGTTATCAAACGGTATAAGAAAACATTGACGACAATTCAGAAGCCTCAAGCAGATCGTCGGAGTGGAACTGTCGACTGGAAACTGCGTGGTAAGATTTTGAAGACGATTAAGAGGAATCCCAATCTGTCGGACCGTGATTTGGCCAGAAAATTCGGTGCTGCCCATAGGAAGATATCAAGTCGTATCGAGCTAGCAAACAGCCAAATCGGACCATAAAACAGAATAGTGTGGCCGAAATCCGTGCTCGGAAGCTATACGACCAGATGCTGACCAAGTTCGACGGGTGTCTTTTGATGGACGATGAAACCTATGTCAAGGCTGACTTCGGGCAAATTCCAGGTCAACAATTTTACTTGGCAACGGCTCGGGGGGATGTTCCATACAAATTTAAATTTGTTTTTGCCGACAAATTTGCACGAAAATTCATGATTTGGCAGGGCATTTGCAGCTGTGGCAAAAAAACGAAAGTTTTCGTTACAAATAAGACAATGACGTCGGAACTTTATCAAAAAGAGTGTCTCCAAAAACAAATTTTGCCGTTCAATCGATCCCACGACCATCCCGTAATGTTTTGGCCAGATTTGACAAGCTGTCATTACAGCAAAGTCGTTCAAGAATGGTATGCAGAGAAAGGGGTCCAGGTTGTTCCGAAAAACCTTAACCCACCCAACTGCCCCCAGTTCCGCCCTATTGAGAAATACAATCATGAAGAGGAGACTCAAGGCAAAGGGAAAGGTTGTCAATGACATCAATCAGATGAAGACCTGGTGGAATAAGATAGCTAAACCGATGGACGAAGGAGGTGTGTGCCGCCTAATGAGCCGTGTTACAGGAAAAATTCGAGAATTCCTTCGAAACCGTGACGAATAATTTTATCCGTATTTTTTCTTAAAAGTTTGAAGAAAACGCTACATTTGTATAAAAAAGATCTTGAATTCAATTATAAATAACTGAAATACAGGCTATTGTTTTTGTTCCAATTCTATCTGAAGCAAGCTTTGAATGTAACTGGGATTAACAAGTCAACAAATCGAAAACATCCATCCGATTTGAGTCGATGGTCGATGGCAAGGTGGCCACTTCGTTCCGTGCGGTCAAGAAGAATTTGGCCAAAACGGATATCAACATACGGAAGCGTCAGTTCAAGCCAGCCGTGTCTCAGAGCCAAGTGGAAGCCCAGAAACTACGACTGAACATTATGATCAAAGAGATCTTCCCGGCGAAGATGGAGGAAATGGAGCAGTTGAACATTCCGGTGGTGCCCAAGCATGCCAACCCTCGAAACGTGCCCCAGTTCCGTCCAATCGATAAGTTCTCGGCCAATTTGAAGAGGAGAGAATATTCAAATAATTTCGTGGCCAAAACGACGGATGATTTGATCAAAAAGGCGACCAAGGGACTGAAGAATATGCCCACAAGCATCTTTTTTTCACCCATGGCCAAAGTTCTTTCTAATTGCCGCAAGGCAGCGCGGCAGGTAGTAGAAGTATTTTACTGAAGTTTTAAATTTCTTAATGTATTTCGATTTGTTAAAATGTCTTCTTCCGTTCTTTCTAAACATCTAATCGAAAATAGTTCTATTTTGATGCATGCTAACTTTTCAAGTGAGGTTGACTGTTATTGACAACCCACTCTCCATTTGGCTAACGTTCCACTTGTTACAAATAAAAAAATAAAAATACAAAACGTTCTAAGGTCTGTATCCACAATAATCTGGACACCTCAAAACTTAAGTAAAACACGAATTTCCCTTTGTATTTCACGAAGCCAAAACATAGTTATTCGGTGATGCTGTTTAGGAAGGAAATAATTCCTCATCACTATGAGGCACCAGGAGTGGACAGTATATATTTAAAAAATAAAGATGGGAAAAGAAAGCCTAGATAGTTTCGTTAGAGCAGGATGTGAAAATTGAATAGAAGAAGTTTGAAATCAAGCGTAAGATATTTGTAAAGCATTATGTACTTCGTAGCAAGCACATGCTCACAAACTGCCACATTGCCTTTCAAGGTGGCGGATTCGTTCCTGCGACCACCTAACCCGCATTGGGGATGTAAAGCATAGGAAATGCGTTCTTGCGTATTGGCATAAAATTTTCAAACTTTGCGGTTAAGTTAATCCATTGGAGTTTATACAAAATCTTCAGACACTGTGATGGTCGTCTTTGTCCAAATGTGTTGAATGTGTTTGATACCTTTGATGATGCTTCTTTCCAGAAAGCTTCCGCTTCATCTGAGCCCAATATCTCTCGGTTGAACTTATCTATGGGCAATTAATCGGATTTGCGGTTTTTGGTACAATATTCTCTCGATTTACTTTGCACCACTCTATCACAGTGGCATAATGCCAAATCCGGACAGAAACATATATTTTTTTCTCTGTGGTTCTTGATGATGATTCTCACTTCAGCAGGCTCTTTTTTTGGTTCATTCCATTGTTGACTGTACCTGTTGATGAGCAATTCGTTCTTTTTCTCTTCGCTTGTTCGTCCTGGAATGAAAACTTCATAAAATATTTTCAGTACAAACAATGAGCCCGTGATGTGTGATGGTGAGGTGGCCTAATTTGGATTTTTCAGATATATCCTAAGTAGGTTCTAGAGTATTTTTCATACATCCTAACGTCCGTGCTCTATCACAGTATTTTCTATTGTGATGTGTCCAACTCAATGGGGAAATTGAATTGTCGGTGAGTTTGTAATAAGGGAACTTGTAGTGGAGCACACGTACCCACTGGTTGACGTTAAACATGAGCCAACGTGCTTTGGCCCATATGTTTGAGGATTTGTTAAGCGACAAAATTTCTAAATCCAAAGTTCGGATGCCGTGATGTTTCGGTATACGAACCTTTTATTCATATATCTGGATAATTTTCAAATCGCAAACTAGCATGCAGTTATGAGCTGGTAAATTTATCGAAACAGCATATTAGCGTTAAATCTGAGAGGGTTGATTCATAGATTTCTTTTACATTGTTTCCAAGTTGTAACACTCCGCCCACTTGCATATAAGGCGGTGGGAATTTCTTTCGTGATTTTGAATTGGTGGATAAGGAATTTTTAATTAGGTTGTTTGAGTAGCTGAGCGAAAAACATTAAGAGAAATGAGCTTTCACATGATTTGTTTATAGATCAAACAAATAACTACTCCCTATCAATGAAGAATAACAGTAAAAGTACAGACCAGTAACATTTCAAGATAAATGGCCTATAAAGTAGAACAGCCGACTGAGTTCATCTGATATAGCTCAAATGGTCAACTGAGTATTATAGTCATTTATTCAATGAACTGTCACTAAATGCTCATTTCAGCCAATAGTGCCCAGCACATAGCTATAATAACCGTAGACAGTGCGCAACAATAACTCATAGTGTCTTTTCAGAGAAATGGCTAAGCTCTTCAATCATCCGGGGGATTACAAGGATTCTACTTGTATCTTTGCTCTTAATTTTGTTTCTTTCCAGGCAACAAATAATTTATTTCTACCAAACTTTGAAGACAGTATCTAATGTCTTTTATTTTGTTTATTTTGTTTTGTTTTTCGTTATTCTTGTATCTTTTCAGTCACAGTGTACCATTAACCAGAACGACCCCTGCTGCTAACCTTTTTCCCAACTATCCAACATCCCAGTGATTTCTCGTAGAAGTGCAAAGGATTTCTCGACTTCAAGTCGACATGTTTTTTTATACATTTAGGATGTTCGTTAGTCCTAAACATCATCTGTTGGTTTTTTGTGTAAAAACAGCTGATCTGGCCATGACGGATCAGCATCCGTGGGCGGTCAATTATGTTCATGCTCGTGCTCATGCGATTCTAAACTGTATTTACTTTATAAAACGTTGATTTTTGAACAAAACTAGGTGACATTCCTCTTTTACTCGCTACCGACCAAACAGAGAGATTTGAGGTTTCTTTCAATGTCAACTTCATTTTTTGGTCTGACAGGATCAACACGTCCATTGTTATAATCACTTCTTGGTTTCCTCTTGATCTTCAAACGTTCCATAAATGATTCGAGCACACCGTGAACAGTGAATTTAGGTAAATCCTTTTTTTTTGCAAGTTGACAAGTCAGGATTTGCCTTACGTCCGTACAAAATCCTTTGGCTCACGTGCTTTTCATACGTCGCCATATTGAGCACTAAACATGGGATGTAAACACCAATCCTAATCATTATCATCAAAGACTCCTCAGCAAAATGTGTCACTCCGACGAGTAATATTTCAAAAGTTACGGTGATTTGAAGATGGATAAAGATTTTATTATAGAAAACCTCAGCATTTAAGAGTGATTTATTTGATGAAATCAATGGTTCATCCGAATTTTTCACTTTTTGAGAGGTGATCAAATCAAAGCTTGATGAACAATATGTAATATGAATTTTATTCAGTGAAGGGCTTTGATGAAAGAATGTATAGAATTAGTGGTTTAAAAATCGGTTGCTGAATAGAGTCAACATTCCTCCTATCTGTTTTCCTAAAACAAAACAAAACACTTAAATATCTCGCCTCAAACATATCACCTGATCATCCCAATCTTTTATAAACAAAGTTCTGCAATCGACTGGAAGCTAGAAAAGTTGATGATATGAAAGTCATAAAGCTCTATTCAAAGAAACTCTGGACGCATGGTTTAATACACCACCGCGTCCCTGGTGGTGCGAACAAAAAAACGTTTGACAGGCATTTGTTGATGTTTCATTAACAAAAAAAAAATGGTGAAAAGTTGTTCTCGATGGATCGACGCATCTCAAAATTACGGATCATGGAACTTGAGAAAAAAAATTAAATGTTCACAAACATCTAGAAAATCCTTCTTGGTCTGCCTTAAAAATAACATAAGTGTTAAAATTACCAAAGTCAACGGTGTGTCTTATAATCAAACGTTACAAGGATACTCTGAGTCTGGAGTCGGACAGCGCATCGATCATAAAATCATATCATGGCACCAGGCTTGCTGATATTCGCATCGCTTTCCCCTTATTCACTCATCGTGTGCGAAGATCTTCGAAGCATCGATATACAACCATTCCTCACTAATGAAGAGCATACCAACGTAAAAGTATACTGCTGTGAGTAGCCCGGCTGAGAAGAATATGAGTGGCAAAGCAAAACGGAAAACTTCGTTCTTCATGCTCTTCGGCTCTGACTCGCTCACACCGTGACTAGCAGAGTGTTCTTCGGTCTTGTCACTCTTCTTCACATGCGTTGATCTTCATGAAGAATGAAGAATGAAGATCCAACGCGTTTAGTTTATTCTTCGACGCGAACCAGGGAAGTTGTTCGTCACAATGAAGAACGGTAAAGTTTGAAACAGCAGCTAAGTGGTGTGATTTAGGAAGCAACGGAAGCTAGTGGTGCGATTAAATACCGCTGGCTGGTAGAAAAAATAATAGAAGACTAAAATATTTACCTGCACTTAGTAATTCAGAAAAAGCACCAAAAAATGAAAAAAGTGCCACTAAATTATTAAGGCCTGTGCCAACAAATAATGTGTGATCAGCATTAAAAAATTAGGAATGAGCAATAAAAGATGAGAAAAGATCTTCGGATAATCTAATTGTGACCGGTAAATCTATCAAATAAAGCAACAGCTATTAGTATATGTGCAATTAAATATGGCAGTATTTCCGCCAAATTATGTAATTTGAGCACTAAACTATTCGCATATGTCTTTTAATTTTGTTGGATTTTCCCATAAAAACAGTAAAATGAGCAATGGATAAATAAATATCCATTGCTCATTTTACTGTTTTTATGGGAAAATCTAACAAAATTAAAAGACATATGCGAATAGTTTAGTGCTCAAATTACATAATTTGGCGGAAATACTGCCATATTTAATTGCACACATACTAATAGCTGTTGCTTTATTTGACAGATTTACCGGTCACAATTAGATTATCCGAAGATCTTTTCTCATCTTTTATTGCTCATTCCTAATTTTTTAATGCTGATCACACATTATTTGTTGGCACAGGCCTTAATAATTTAATGGCACTTTTTTCATTTTTTATTGCTCAAATCTCTCTTTTAATTGATGATTAATTATGCTGCCAATAATAGAAGGTGTGATTTTGAACCGAATACGTTTGTGGCCGAAAATTTTAAAATGGATTTCATTTCGTTATATCCCGATGTGGCTGGGCGATTGGGTTGGAGATAAGATAACCGTAGTTTTCGTAGTGATAGTTGGGATGGACAGCCAAGTAGTAGCAAAACTAATAAGGCTCTTATATTCCTGAAAGCAAATGAATCCCTGTTGTCGAAGGTGGTTGAAGTATTGGGTGCAGAGTTAAATAAAGTCTGCTTCGTTTTGAAGATTTTTTTTATCGTTACCTTTTTTCATTTCTCTCTTATTCTACTCGTTTTAATGTTGAATTGAGACTGAACTGAAATAAGATTTGTTATACTACAGATAAATACCACAGAAAAATTAAAATCTACTCTAAAGTCACTAAATAAAAAGAAAAACCTGAATTTCTCCACCTAAGGCTAGAGCTGACCTTTCTTATACATCCCCAGGAGTGTCTGGAATATGAATGTGGTAGTGGACTCTCGATCTTATCACAATTGCACTTCTTTATGAATTTTCATGAAATTTGTTCTGCTGCATTATGAGTTTTAGTAGAGTAAAACGTGCCCCATGAATCTCCTTAAAAACCTACAAAACAGTAGCTGTAGATAACACATCAAATCTCCTTGAATTCATCTTCAGGATGAGAAAATAATATCAAAATATTTGGGAAACCTGCAACGAACATTGTAAACTTCTCTTTGATGCCTCGAACATTCCTCATTAATTGTTTAAGCCCCATGTTTCGTGGTAATATGTAGCGATGAAAAAGGTTTTTCTTTATTTTTCATTAAATAATTTAGGAATTAATAAAATTTAGCTTTTTAAGGAGATGCTTATCGTGTCGTGTGTTATTAGGCATCACGAAAAATATTAGACCATTTTTTTGCCATGTCTCTGTGCATGTTAAGGTGGTACAAAAATATATATTTATTGTTGGAAATTATTCGTGTCCTTGAAACTACAGAATCGCAGCTCCATTTATTGACCAAATGAAAGTTTTTAACTATGACTTTGAAGAAAAATATAAACATAATCACAAATTGAAGAAATTGTGAACCATTTTTCATAACTTATAAAAAACCAGTGATGCTTATTTGTTACCTTTTAAAACGCACTTTTAAAAGCTGAATTTCCTAATTCTTATAGTTTCAAATTAATATCTTTGGAAACACTGAACCGATATCTTAAACTTGTATACCAAATAAAAGCTTGTCTTTGAATTTAAAAAATGATAATTATATATCATGGTTAGCATCGCGAATTTTTCTACTGCTTATTATAATTTTTTTTGAAAACTTAGACATTTTTAAATGATATATATAAAAAAATCAGGGAAAAGTCTTTTTCCGTTTTTGAGCTACATATTTTTGAAATTTTCAAATTTTAGTTTTACAGCCATTGTTTATCAATGAAGACGCATCACAGTGATCGAAAAAGCCTTTTTTCACGGTGAAATTAATAACTCTTAAGGGTTACGTTTCTGAATCATGATGCTTTCAACAAAGTTGTATTTAAACAAGTTGTCCATCTTGTAGAGATAATTTTGTAGTTCCAAATTTTACCGTGAGGGCAGCGCTGTTGCAAACTTTTGAACGAAACACAATAGAAGGGTGACGTTAAAGACAAGTTTGTAGGTAATAAAATTTCAAGCAACTTTCTTCAAGACACTATTTTTCTACCTCTTCATTCGACCATGGTAGATCTATTTTTCTTCTCGGACATGTTTTTCGGTAAAATTTACCCTAACTTTTGAACAACAAGATATACCTATATACTAACTTAGCAAAAACATGCATCATATTTTTCTCTACACTTCATCTAAAGTTATTTTCTTCTTAACAATCGAAACTGAAAAGTTAGAATGAAAAAACTGATTTTTAGGGACACCCTAATCTACACCAGCAAAATAGCTCTGAGCTAAAGCAGTTAGCGTTTAAGTCTTGTGTATATTGTTTTGTTTAAGATTTTTAGTCTCAAAAATCGTGAAGTTATAATCAACCTAACCTATAAATCTTATGGAAACAGGACTCCCTCCAGTTTCACCTTAAGCGAAAATAACAAAAAAATCGTTCTTTTCTGCTACGTATTTGTTCAAAAGTTAGGGGAAATTTTAACAAAAAACATGTCCGATTGTAAGCAGTCCCATGAGCAGCCTCAGGAGTACCCGGGCTCATTTATACAATAAATTGTTCCTTGAAACCCATTAAAACAAAAATTTGATGATTTTTTGGTTAATTCTCGCCTAAATAATCATAAGGTCGAAAAGAAAAAACGCATGTTTTTTGTTAAAAATACCCGTAACTTTTAAATGATAAGTTTTATTAAAAAGAATTGCAAATCAAAAATGTGCGCTATAACGTTTTCTATATTTTGTTTGAAGCTCACTTTTTATCAAAATGAGAAACAAATAAGTAATTATAAAAAACTTAATTTTTTGAGACACCCTTATTTAGAGCAGAAACATAGCTCTAAAAGAGTTAGAAAAATGGTGTAGATAAATGGCTTGAAATTATATTACATACAAACTTGTCTTTGACGCTACCCTACTATTGTGATTCGTTCAAAAGTTTGCAACAGCGCCGCCCTAGCGGTAAAGTTTGAAACTACAAAATTATCTCCACAAGATGGACAACTTGTTTGAACACAACTTTGTACAAGACACTATGATTCGGAAACGAAACCCTTAGGAGTTATTAATTTCACCATGAATAAAGGCTTTTTCGATCACTGTGCGCATGGTAATCTATTCGTATGGAAAAATCCAGAACCTGATTTTTTTAATAACGGACGATACACCACTGTTTTTATGATATTCTATATAAAGAGCTCTAATCTTTCAAGAAAATATACAAAATCAGATAGCGTCCCCTGCCTACAAACCATGAAAATCGTAAAAAAATAACAGTATTTTTTTCAACACACAATAACAATACTGTAGCCGTTCGTTAATTGGGGGATGACTGCAACCCAATTACCGAACGACATTCGCCAATTAGGGGGCATCGAGAAACGTCTATGTTGAGCGAGGGGCACTTGACTTATTTGTTTTTGTTTTCATTTATTTGTTTGCTAAATTGTGGGTGTCAGCAACTGCTTAGTGTGCCAAACATAACAGCAGAATGTCAACAAATGGATTAATCGATGATCAATGCAATCAAAACTAGAAACAAACGAAAACTGATGCTGAAGCTGTTTTTGGAGGACAAGGATTTGTCTATTGAACAACGAATGAAAAATGTATTGTTACGGCAGATTATTGATTGGATTGCCAAAGCATGGCCTTGTAACCTTTGATATCTATTGGAAAAAGTTGTACGATAAGTTTTCATGTTACAAATGAAGCATGTCTGAGCGGGCGGAGTCTCATTTTGCAGATGGAAAATCTCTTGCAGTATCGATTTACGGCATAACTGGAACAAACACAACTGACGAGCAAATCCAGCTTTGGCTTGAGGTCCACTTACTAGAACCATTGGTAAGATCGTCACAATGACAACGAAGTGTAAAAAAATTAAGAAATAGTTAGCTTGCAACAAACATTGAAAGATTGCTGCACATACATATAATTCACTGGGTTGCTTTATACGTGACTCCTGCGAACGGCGTAAAAACCACATGAAACCGAAAAACCGACCAAGCCATGGTATTGAAAAATTGATTTCTTCTCGAGTACTTTATGATCTGTTCCTGTAAACAATGGCTATAATCGTTGATCACGCACAAACCACAAGACTACCACGCAATCTAACAACACCATATGATAGAACAAACATTCCTCTACCACATGCTGTTTAAAGTTGTATTGTTTTGCGATTCGTTAGAAATCGAAATCGATTTGAAACGTACTGCGAAAATAGCGATTTTTAGGTACATCCGCCCAAAAAAGCTGTGAAAAAACCGTAATAACTCACTCCACTGTATAGTAGATGTACAAGTTATGGCAAAAAAACCAGATTACCGCGTGTTGGTATGGTATTCCCATATACTATATGAGAACACACCTTAATAGGAATGTACGGCAATAACTGGTACATGTACCTTATATTTACAATAAAAATATGATTATTTGATATCTGTAATGCCACATAGCCACCCCCTATGCAGATGGGCACAAAAAATCTTCGATGTCACCATCCTTCCAGCTAAGCTACCTAAGCGTTCTTCCAACCAACCAACAAAATATTCATCATGAAGAATGAGCGGCAGCGAAAAATATTGGGCAACTGTCAAGCGAAAACTTTGAGGATGCGGTAAAGAAGTGACAAATGCACAAGAAATGCGTTTAAAGTGGAATAAGTTCGCCGGTACAGTGTCACCAGCGACTGTGCAGATCATGATTGCATCGATCACAATTAGAGTACGACAGTTCATTCGAAAGGGATAAATGTAATAACTTGTTATATATAGTTTCCCGAGTAACACATTTTCATGCTTTTATGTTGGATAAACTTCTTTATAACCATATCTATTCATATAAATGTATTTTCAGCCGTTATAAAACTTTTGTTTTACTCGGGTTGTAAGCTGAATAAATATCCTTTTGTTTGACGTTTTCATAAACCGTGTATGTTGTTTAATTCTGGAGTTATGATCACTTGAATGTGTCCAAATTTACTTTGAATCGGGCTTTAGTCACTCAAACACCTCTTTTGGGTATTTTCGTAACTTTCCGGGTGTGAGCTTCGAACTCGAGACTTTAACGTGAGTGGTATGGGTGATAAATCCAATAAGTAATATTGGAGAACGAAATCCAATATATTCCAAGAATATAGTTTTGTCAAAATATTGCTAAGTCATTGCAGTTTGCAGTTTAACTTTGTCATAAAATTTTGGGCTCTTGTTTTGCAGTACCCTCACTAGCCTTAGCAAAACTTAATTCCAAAGATCAAGCACATTGTTGGAAAACATTTTAATCTAACTAGTTAGACAGCCAACTGCTTCTATGACTATAACCAAATCTATAACTAGAAGCCGTTTGATTCGAAGGTTTGTTTGGTTTGAATAGAATTCTCTCCGACTCTGCGGTGGCGTGCTCATTTGAATATATTATTCTAATGGTCCTTTTTTCTCCTTCCACTCAGCCCGATCGGCATAGAGTATTAATAATAAATTATCATTCAATATCGATATACACAACCCTCCGCGAAGAAGGGGCCTCGGAGATCGGGCGGCTGGTTGACGTGCGCAGAGGAGGTATCAGCGACCGGCTTAAATGTATTAGCCGTATTAACACTCCAAGAGCAGTGATTTCATTCATAAAATCCGAGCGGAGGAGTGAACCGTATCCGCCGGCCTCTCTGCATCTATCAAGCTCCCACTCACCCGACGTCCCGTTCCGTTCCGTTCGATCGGCGGCGTTGTTCGTCAATCGCGATCTAACAGCAAAGTGGAAAAAGCATGTTTCAAAATTATGAATGAACGCTTCGTCGCCGCGTTGGGGGATATTTGCGAGCGCGTGCGGGGGTTGTTCGCTGGCTACAAACGCTGCAATGTCGAAGAAGTGGACGACCTTTTTCGAAATGTGGGTACCAAACCAAGAGCACACCTCACATGCCGTCACCGTTTTTTGTCGTCGCCGATTTCATGCTGTGCGTATTCGAGCTTTGCGATCGAAACGAAATGCGGTGGCGTAGGCTCAAGTCTGCCGTTACGTCATCTATTATGGGTGGTTAGCCGCACGGTGGAACAGAGGTTCTTTCTTGTTCTTGGGGGGTTGATTGATGTATTGGAAGTTGTATGACGAATATTCAAGTTTATCAATGATCTCACAGAAGACAGCTTGGATCATTGGACTAAACGAAAGTTATAGGCTCATGACTGAAGAAAATTCGAATATTTTATCTGATGGAGAAAACCTTATACCAGACCTCGACAGGTGATCCGCTTAAGCACCCATCGAATATAAACAACAATTTATCGACAATAGTTGTCAAACGTAACTGCCTTGCTGTTTCGCCTAATTGGAACTTCGACAAAAGCGTCGTTGTTAAGTTTTGGATTAGTTTGGATCGATCGATACTCTAAAGCTACCGCCATGCTGCGAGCGTCATCCTTTCCGCTTTTTGGACGCACCCATGATACCACTTTTTGACATGACTTTTCCAGAGCGAATTGAATTGTTAATTTCAAAACGGTGGGATGTTCAGCGCAAAACTCATAAGAGCGTTTCCAGGCGAAATGACCTGGAAATGTGGAAAATTATTTTCGATATTTTTTTATTTGAATGAAACTTTGCATACGCGTTTGGCTTAGGAGACTGAGCATTTTCCGCGCTAACTTAGATTTTTGTGACTTTTTGTGAGTCAGCTAAGAATTTTGCGTAAGAATTTTGAATAGCAATTAATAATTTGTAGCTCGATTTGTAGCTTTGGTTGTACAAAATAACTGTCTAGGAACAAGTTGTGACCCTATGTGTAAAGGTTGTTAAAGAAATATACACTGAGAAAAAAAAATCTACAATATCATGGAAATTTTAAATGTCTCAAAAAACATTTTTTTTTGCGGGAATAAACGTTTATTGCGGGATGGTATCTAAAGCCTTCGAAAAGTGTAAAAGTAGCAGTAAATCAGCATTTTTTTTATCGACGATGGCTCCTAAATCGTGGTATACTCAAAGAACTGCGGTTTTGATGCTTTGTCCCCTGCGGAAACCTGCCTGACACTCAGTCAGCAAGCCATTACTTTCAATGTAGGATTTGCTGTTTGCTGATGGGTCAAAGACTGTTGATGTCGTTCAAATGCGCTTTTTTCTTCGATGGTAAAATTTTTGTAAGCTTACAGGAGTCAGGAAAGGTGGAGCTTTCAATAAACATATTGAATGAATGTGTCCCAGATGGCATTCGCGATTTCCCAGTAACGCAGAGGTCGAAAAGAAAAGCTATACAGCGATATTGGTGCCGATCTCAAAGGCTTTGCAACTCGATGGGAACTGTCCGTGAAGTTAGCTGAGAATGTGCGATTCACCTCGTCTGGATTGAACTCACAAGGCACCCGCTTGCGTCTAACTACTTAGGGCTTTGGTAGTTAGTTCATCCCTCTGGCCTGTCGCTGATCGTTTCGCCACTTGTCTTGTAGCTCTAAGACAATCTGTGAGTCTGTTGTCAAGTGTCCAGTTCTTGACACATCTTCTGGACAAGATTGTCCGGTGTCGTGACCCGAGCGCTCACTGCCATCATGCCGTTTCTCGCGTCGTTGAAGCGAGGGCAGACGAAGAACACATGTTCCGCAGTTCCGTCCGCTTCCGCGCATACGGGGCACGCTGGGGACTCAGTGTGCCCGTACTTATGCAGATACTGTCTGAAGCAGCCATGGCCCGACAGTATCTGTGTCAAGTGGAAGTTTACTTCCCCATGACGCCGCTCAACCCATATAGATATTCCTGGAATTAATCGGTGGGTCCACCGACCTTTGGTTGAGTTATTCCATTCCCTCTGTCACCTGGCCATTGATGTGACTCTGGTGGTCCTGCGGATTCCTCTTGTGGCCCTCTGTGTGATGCCGATGGGCATCATCCTTGCTAAAACGCATACCGCGTCGCGTGACCACGTGCGTATGCGTTGACCACTCTCAGACACATTAGCCTGTGAGTACTTTCGAGCTTACCGAGGTAGCTCTTAGTACTCAGGGCGGAGACCCATGCCGGCCCACCGTACCTCATTATCGACAAGGCGACGCTTGCCAGGAGCCTGCCCTTGCTCCCCTGTACCACTGAGCATGCGAGATATTGCCGATAAAGCCGTGGAGGCTTTCTTACAGGCGTAGTCGACGTGACTGGTAAATGACAGCTTGTCGTCGATCATGATCCCTAGATACCTCAGAGCCCTCTTCGATTCGATTGTGCAGTTACCTGCACTAATTGTCGCATGTTGCTCCGATTTTCGTTTATTAACGACCGTGACCTCAGTCTTGTGGTGCGCTAGCTCCAGATTCCTGAAGCTCATCCATTCCTCCACAATGCCAATGGAGTGCGAGGCCGTCAGTTCTACCTCTTCAATGGATTCTCCACATATCTCAAGGGTGATGTCGTCTGCAAACTCGTCGATATTCACCCCGTTTGGTGATGGACAGGATTGCATCCACCGTCGACTTCCCTTTACGAAAGCCGAACTGGTTTTTGGACAAACCGTCTAAGTCCTCCGTGTGCTTGGTTAACCTGTCGAGGATCACCCTTTCAAGCACTTTACCCGCTGTATCTAATAGGCATATAGGCCCGATGATGACCTGCAGTAGCTCTGGTGACTGCTCCATTGGAGCTGTCGTGCCCTTAGTTCTAGCCATTACCACACGATAGGCATCACCTCATGGGTTCGCGTTGACTTTCGAACACAGCCCCAAAGCAGGCTCGTCTGCTGGCTTTTATCACCTTCTTGAGTGCGGCCTTAGAGGTGGCTAACACCACGCGGCGCTCCAGTCTTTCCAGGTCCGACCGCGCCCTTTGCATTCTCCTTCTTGCTTGGTGGCAAAATCTCCGGAGGTTTGCGATCGTCTCTGTCCACCAGTAAACCGGCAGCCTTCCATCCCTAGGTTTGACCTTTTTGGGCATGGTTGCGTCGCACACTCGTCTGAGGATTGATACGAGTTGATCCCCACGAAGAATTTGGGTATCGCTCAATCCCTGTTCCAGCTCTAGCGTCTCTTTGAATACTTCCTTATCGAAGTACGACGTCCTCCATCTGCGGACGAACGGAGTGGGTGCTCTTCCCTCTGCACGCTGCCTAGCTCTGTGGGTGATGCTATAGCGAACCGCCAGGCGGTCGCTATAGATGTAACCATCCTCCATCCACCAGTTGTTCAACAGCCCAGGGCTGCTGAACGTCACATCAATGATCGACTCCACTCCATTTCTATGGTAGGTACTACTAGTACCTACATTGGCCAGGTCTAAGTTGAGCCTGGCCAGGGCCTCCAGAATAATCTGGCCCCTTGGGTTGGTCAGGCGAATTCCCCATTCCAACGCCCAGGCGTTAAAGTCGTCCGCTACCACCAGCGGACTGCGGCCAGTTAGCTCTGTTGTCATTTGGTCCAGAATTTGCGAGAACTGGTCGACCGACCATCTTGGTGGCGCGTAGCAGCTGCAAGTGAATACTCCGTTCACTTTTGCAACCGCGAAGCCCTCGTTTGAGGTGGACACTAGCTCTTGGACCGGGAACTTGCCCGTCATCCATATTGCCGCCTTCTTACCCTTATCCGCAACCCAGTTTCCGTTACCAGCAGGGATACGGTATGGGTCGGATATTATTGCAATATATCCGTTCGTGACTCTCGAACTGCCTGACACAGCAGTTGCTGGGCCACCTCACAGTGGTTTAGGTTCAACTACGTTACCTGCACTGTTTTTGCTTTTAGGTCTTCCCTTATAGGCCGGACACTTGGGGCCCCCCATGACGTGCTTGTCGTCTAGTTTCCCAGAGCACATCATACATTTGGGATTCCCGAGCCTTGTGGTCTTTTTCTCCGCGCCTTCGGCAGAGTTCACTCCTGTCGGGGTCTTTACATTCCCACGAAATGTTCCCGCTCTCTAGGCACTTGAAGCAGGCCTTTAGTGGCCGGTGCAAGCTCAGTGGGCAGACCGACCACCCCACTTTGAGTTTTTCTACCGGCTGCAACCGGTAGACGAATTGTTGCCACTTGGTTCCAAGTAAACCCTTCCGCAGCCGTATGGCTGTCTTGGCAACCTCTATCTTACACTGTGTCTTGATGGCAGTGGAGATTTCGCCTACATCCGTGATCTCATCCAGGTTTTTACACTGGACAGTCACTAACGTGGCCAAGGCACGTATCTCCACTCTCACTTCCAGGGCCTGTTCGGCCAGTATCTTGTAAGCTGGGCCCTTCAGCTTAGTATCCTTCTTGAGCTCGAGGATCCCATCACCGGTGCGAGTACGGCGAATACTCCGCACATCGGCGCCTAGATCCGCGAGCTTAGCATCTCCGCGCATCGCCTTAAGTACCTCGGAGTACTTAGACTCGTCGGTCTTAACGATGAGGGCCTCACCGCGGTTACGCTTTCGCTTTAAGCTTCTACGCTCCTTTTCTTTTTGGGGTCTGTTGGGAAATATATAGATTATTAAGAAAAATGAATTCAATTTTGTAATTAGCAATAGAGAACCTCATTAGCTAGTTGTATCTCACACCAGAACTGTAGTTCACAACTCATTTGGTTGGGCCAAACGAGTGATAGCTAGGGAGAATCTCAAGCAGCCTCTCATCTCCAATCGGCTGAGTACCAATCGTTTTTGGGAACGCCATCCTAGGTAGTGTGGGAAGATAGATTTTGGGGATCAGTTGGCTCGATCAGACAGTCTCGATTCGATATTCATCGAATACAGTTCGAAATTAAAACTTACTCCCGAGTTGTGATAACATTTGGAAACACTCCAGAATTTCTTTGAAAGAAGAGTATCTTTTAAGTCGTGGTTCCCTTGCCTACCGTTGCTTTTCGAATTGAACAAGTGCTTCTGTTGCTGCTGTTTAAGTTGTTGCTGTTTCTGTTGGCCATCGGTATTTTGCATCCGTGCTGCTGCTCGAAGTTTGTCAGGTTTGGCTACAGGGTCTGTTTCCCTTTTTCCTGACTTTGGTCCAGAGGTTTTCCCTACCTCTGGAGGGGTCATCTCTCCTACCTCGCCGGTTGTCCTGTCCGTTGCTAGGTACGGCCTTATCGCTTGGGTCGCTCTTGCTCCGAGGGGTTTCACGTGCTATTGAGGTGGCGTTGGTGCCATTGGCACTTTTACCGGTCTTACCACCTGTGCCGCTGTTCCCTCGTTTGCCGCTCTTGGTGCCGGGGTCGCTCACCTCACGCCCCGCAGGACGTGCAGTTGGACCCGCTCGTCCCGACACCACGCTCGCAAAAATTTCTGAGCCCATAGGACCGTCAGATACCAGCCGCTTCTTTGAGCCATCGGGTGTGGTTTCCCCCAGCGACTGCCTTGCACGCTTTGAAGACCCCACCACCACGGTAGGCGGGGCAGGATCTCGTGCTTCCGTCTGCGTGCACTTGCAGGTGGACTCCCTCGTTTGCTGCGACTAGCCTTGCCATTTTCCTGGCACTTTGTTCGTATAGAAGCTTAGCCTCTACTTCGTCTCTCTCCCGGCATGCCACCTGAACGGACCAACGAAGCTGCAGTAAGCTATGTTGAAGTTCCTTGCTGATGTTGTTGCGAGACGACGAAAAGTCGATTATCGCATTTAGCTGTTCGGAGACTACCAACACTTTTGGGAGCTTATCATGCTTCCTCTCCATGGCCCGCATAAGACAAGGCCCGTCTATGGTCTCTCCCGTTTTTCCAAGGATCCCCGCTTCCGAGGCTGTCGCGCTTCCGCACGTGTCGGATGCGCCGCCGGATCCTGTCTTCTTATCAGGCGGGGATTTCATGAGACTCTTTTTGGGGAACGGGTTTTCCTCCTCCCTCGTCGTTGTTTCATGTGGAGCTCCATTCTATTGGGTCCCCCTTCAGCCGCTATCCATAACCACGTGAAGTAGTCGCCATAGTGATCCCATGGTTATCTATGCAAGCTTGGGGCTGCATAGGCCATGCCATGACGGGGCCTTCATGGGGACACCTCGTTCAGAACCAGATCGGCGTAGATCATGATGAGCAACTGAGCCTACTCCCGCCCGGCTACCATAGCGGTGGAGATGGAACGTACTGAAGGCCTGCCAAGGTCTTAGTGGGACGGAGACAGACTATGCCGCATGAAACCTCGCCATTTCCCGTAAGTGTCACCCGACGGTACTGAGGAACACGACATAGGTGCCAGCCTGAAGTCGTGGTACCGTAACGTGATTCCGTTAATCCGCCAGTGTCCGTAATTGGGGTCTTACTGACATTAAACCCCAATGCGCCATGTGGCGCACCCTCTATAGTTCGTTTAGCCATTAGTCTCCATTATCCGTTAAATAGGAACTTAACGTTTCCAAGGTGCACCGCGAGGAGGCAAACTACACCGCACCTCTACCGTGGCCGCTTGACGTCCTTCAAAAGTGTTGGAGCTTGCAACCAATCCTTGTAGCCAAGTCACGCTCTAGCAGGGACTGACGGACACTATCAAAGAACCACGGATTATACCGACGCCGACTGGTACTGACACGGAGAGGGATGCACTCATCGTGAACTCTTTCAATGTGTGTGTTGAAGAATTGCATAGATTCGTTCGGGTTTTCAATCGCGTAGGAAAGGTTCCAAGGGATGGACAGAATTGCGGTTTCCAAAGCATGCGGATCAAAATTTGCATAATCTCGATAAGTGCGCTGGCTGGAGGTCCGTGAGATTTTAATATCAACTGACGCAAAAATAAATCGTCCTGTGATAATCCAGGAAAGCTGGACAACGAATAGGTACGTAGCATCGATTCAAAAACCGTAAGCTTGTTACTAGGCCGTAGTAAGTCAGTGTTGAAGTCTCCCACCAGGAAAATGATGTTTTCGTGGCAAACGGCGAAATCAGCCAACTTTTCTGCCAAAAAAGACAAGCAGTCATTTTCCGGAAGACTGTAGACGGCCATTAGCAGGATCTAATGACAGTCCACTCGAAACTTAAAAAAAAATTTGTAGTAAACGAATCCTAGAGGGTTTGAGCTGTTTAGTGGAATACTTGTAACTATAAATTAGAAGAAAAATGAGTAATCTCCATTTAATTCCAACAACCTTTGCTTATCTTCGACAGATACGCGTATTTCGTCTACAATGTGCAGACTTCTTCAGTGTCTCGTATTAATAACTCGACCAGTCGAGTTTTTTCGTGATTTTCCGTGAAGATGACGAACCAAGGACGTCCCACTTTGCCAAACATCCCACTCCGGGGTAGGTCGAGGCACGGACGAATCCGCCACCTCGAGTTTGAGTACTACTGTACCCATGCCCTTTCGCTCAATTTTCAATACCTTTATTTTATTTCCATCCTACCGTACACTGACGGAACTTTCAACACCTTCACTTCATATCGTTCATTCTAGCAAACACACTACTGTCCACTTTTGGTGCCTCATAGTGATGAGTGAACCTCTCCTTCTACATCATAAGCGTTACTCCATGCACGGAGAATACAAACATCACAATTAGAGATGTTAATTTTAGATTATTGTTTATTTTTCCAAAAAATAAATATATTTTTTCAGTGTATATTTTTTTTACAACCTTCACACATAGGGCTACAACTTGTTCCTAGACAGTATTTTTTGTACAACCAAATGTTTTCGAGCTACAAATTATTACTTGAAGTGCTATTCGAAATGCTTACGCCCTTTTTAAAACTGACTCTTGAGTCCAAACATTGTTTGCATTAGTGAAAAAAAGCTTGCTTTCGTGGTAAATCGTTTGTACAAATTTTCCTTAATTAAATCGGAGACACTCGAAGTGGGTCGATAGGTCATTTCACCTGGAAAGGCTCATAACTGAGTCAAGAAAACGAAAAAAAAAACTGTCGCAGCTCGCACCCTGCGCGTTTGAATAACTCCACTTTCCCGGATTATTTATTGGCTCTAAAACAACATGCACTAAAAAAAAAGCGAAGCCCCCGAACGGCGTGACAACACATCACCATTTTATTTATATGAACAGCGGCGGCATGTTGTCCCTCGGCCAATCGATCGGAGGATAGCATGTTTATGTCACGCCGGAGATTCGTCCATTTTTCGAATTTTATTAATTTGGTTAGATTTTTTCCACCGAAAATGATCATTTTATAGAGAAAATATTCATTAGGGCTTGGCCCAGCTGCGAGCCGGGCGAAAATGTGTGACATATCTGTTAATGTCAATGGCTGCGCCGTGGCTGATGGCGTTCCCTAAATACATGTCCCCGATGTCTGGTAAAGTGTGATAGATTGCTGAAGCCGATAAGACTATCGGACTATCGTGCCTTTGGGTCGTTTGGGGCACGCGCGCGCAGCGAAGACATTCAAACATCATACTTTTGCTCAACTGCCCATAAATCTCGTAGGATATTGGATGGACCATCGAAGGACGGTCAGTACGCATGGTGGACGGCTTTGTAAAGTCATATAAACAGCAATAAAAATGCAAATGTGACAAATGTTTATGAAATGATGGACACTTATTATTTGTCAACATATTTACTGACGTCCGATTGCCACGCAATGGTGATTGATTCGAATAAAATTTAATAGCGCAGTTGCTGAGGTTGGACACCAAATTAATCACCCGAATATATCAATTCCCTTTATTTCTTCATTTCGGACACGGGAAAGACATTTTTAAAGCCCCTTTTATCAAACCCTAGCAGCTTCGAACCCAGACATCAAACCTGTCTCTCTTACCCATCTAATTACCCACTTACAGGCCAATTTGCATACCAGTCCCTTTCCACCTGTAAGTGCGGTGCTGCCCGGCTGATCAACTGATCGTAAATGCTCGAACTTAGGCAATCCAAATGAACGGTTCTTCCGTCTTCCTACGCGCGCCGGATTTGCAATCGTTGCTTCAGGGCTACGACAAAATCGGCAGAATCGATCTGGGTCGTTGCGCGATTTTCATTCATAAATCCCCAACGCGTCGCAAGGTAATAAAGGGGCGCCTACGAGCGACGCGAACAAAAAAGTGCATTTGCGTGTTGGTGGTGGCATTCATTCATAAATTAATCCTGCCCTAGCCGCATGTCGAACGGTTAGGTACGTGTCGGTGGTAGTTGGTTGGATGGTGCGCAATGGTGTGTGCTGCAATCTAATAGACGGAGTGATTTTCAGCGTATTTATTCGGTGAATTATCCGGGTGAGATTTTGTTATTAACGGTAGGGTTTAAAATTAAGGTTTAAAGAAATATTTTCAAACTGGAAAAAAATCTCAAAATATTTTCAAACTGGAGTTTTGCGGCTAAAAATTTAACTATTAATACACCCTTGCGCTGAACTAGTAGGCTTATTGTACCGCAAGCGCTCAGAGTGCCTGGAGATCACATTGAGAATTTTCCAATTCACTTTAGGGACGGTTCATAAACTACGTAGACCGAAATTTGATACTTTCACACCTCTCTCCACAATCGTCGAGACTTTAGTATACTTTTTCCAACCCCCCTCCACCACGACGTAGACTTTATTAAATTCATTTTTTTAATTTGTGGAAAATGGTCTACAATATGGAGCTGTTGCGGTTTGAGGAACGATTTATGAAATAAAACTCAAACAATTAGGTTATTCAGTTATTCATTTTTATTTTGTTTCGTGAAAATAGCATAAATAAAAATTAACAACTATCAATTATGCAAATGCGTAAGAAGCCCAAACCATAGCTGCTTGAACCATTAATTAAAGTTCATCAGCGGAAATTCTAGTGGAATTGTTCCTTGGATGTCCCAATGACTTCGGCAAAACGTGATTCTATCCATAGAACATCCGTAGCTCCGTTTGCGTTGACTTCACAAAGAATTTCTTCCTGGCGTTGGTACAGAATCTTGAGTAGCCTTATTTTTTTCAACGAAATATCTGCCTTGTGGATGCTTTTGCGTTGATTTACGTTCACTTTTGTCGCAAAATGCAGTTCATAGTCAAAGTATATGCGGCTATTTTCGTTTTTACTTTAGATATCAAGTTTAGTTTATTTTCTTTGAAAGTTTTCCAAAGCACGTTGACGTCTTCTCAGACCTCTTAATGTATTTTCTACTTTGTCCCACATGCGCTATAGCGCTGCTGCGGGTATCATAACCACATATAACTTAAACCCTCTACTAAATGATTGTCAAATGGGAGCAAGTCAACTATCAAATATCATCTCGTTCACGTATGAATAAAAATACTCAATGGTTGACATCATAAACTAAGTATTTAGTTGGTTTTGAAAAAAACGAATAGAGAAACACAACCAACACGCTCCAATTACTGTCTGTTCCTTTTTTCCTCTCGAAAAGAAAATTAGAGACAGTAAGCATTAAACCCCGCATCAAATGCCACGCAAATTATTTTTGGTGAAAACTACAGCCCGTCAACGTTAGTTTCGGACACTTATTTCAGTGTATATTTTGAATTATTTCACGAATCGCTGAAACATTTAACTCATGTGACAGCTGAAACTCTTTACTTTATTTCTTGGTACAACATGTTTACTTTCTTGTTACATTCAGTAAAATGGCGTCGATTTAAGTGGACACGCATTTTTTACGAGCGGCGGCAAAATTCAAATTTGTTGATACGCGATCTTGCCAAGAAACTAAAACTACCGAAAAGTACCATGATTTGTATTAGTAAATCCTTTGACCAGTCCTTGACTGTGAATCTGAAACTTAGAAGTGGAACAAATCAAAAAGTATGCTCCCGATAAATGGACAAGAAGGTGGTAGCCATTATTGCGAAAAATTCCAATCTTTCTGTGCGAAATATGTCGGGGAAGTAGAAAACATACGTACAAAAAGTGAAGCAGGGGCAAGGACTGAAGCCAAAGTGAAAAAGGTGCCTAACTGTGATGACATGTACAAAGTCGTGATAAGGTGCTTGACACCAATTTATGGACGACAAAACAGACGTACTCGAAGACTTTAAATAGCTTCAGGGTCTGGTTTTTTATACCGCAATGCAAATGAACGCCATTGCCAAGCACTTCCGGTTAAAGAAGGTGTCCAAATTCCTGAAGAAGTATTTGATTTGGTTCCTCTCTACCGGTACTATCAATAAGGATGTATACGATAAAGAATGTCTGCAAAAGTGGTTGCTGCCGTTTATCAGAAGCCACGGCGCTCCAGTCTGTTCTGGCCTGATTTGGTCGCTTATCATTATGCGGATTCCGTCCTGAAATGGTATAAGGTACAAGAGGTCAAATACGTGCCAAAAACAGCCAATCCACCAAACTGTCCAGAACTTCGCCCAATAGAGAAGTAGCGGACTCTATTAAGCGGAAACTCTTCAAAACTAAGAAGAAAACAAATGGTACCGACGATTTCAAGAAAAGATGGAGAATCGTCACGGCGAGCGTATCCGAGAATACCGTACGGAACCTGATGGCGAGTGTACCAAAGAAAATTCGAGAATTTAACAGAAAGAAGGATTAACATCTTAATCACCTGTTTTTAATGTTGATATGAATATATTATTGTGAAATAAACAATTGGTTTCTTTAAACAATGTGTAAATTTCGTTTTGCTGCTATTATTTTTGTGTCCGAAATTTAACGTAGACAGTCTTTAGGTGTACAGATGCTAATATGAAGATAGTCTATATCACTTAATATAGGTTGTAGTGTGAACGGGATGTTATGCTCCATTGTTTAATTAGCTCCCATACTATACTGATTTGATGCATTGCTTCAATTTTTAAAAAGTTCAGGGCTCGAAAACTGTGTGCAGTGCAGCACTTATCAGTAAACAACATCCATAAACGCTATCATTAAATATGGTCGCCAAAAAAAGGACTCTTTTCTGAATCAATGACACGAAGAATAAAAATCGCATCAAGAGTGTCGACCTGGATGAATTGTACTCAATACTAGGTACTTCTTCCACTGTATGTAGTTATCACCTATATACATATGTTCGTAGCACGTTTTGAATTTTAAGCACAAACTATAATAGACTATGTATTGAAAGTGTACAAACTTGCACGGATGTTATGACTCAGATTGTTTTACAATTGCAATTAAACCTACTACAAAACAAATACAAAAACATCATTCAAGCCATGAGGGCTCGAGCTTACTTGGCTCAGAAATAGATTCCGAAAATGATCGGGGTGGCACAAAAATAATACGCAAGGTCTTAACAATTGTTTAAATCCTTCGTGTATAACGTTTAACACGGATCCAAATCTCACCCATTTAAATTAAAAATATCGATGTTCAACTTGAAACATAAGAATTGTTAAAAGTAAATATAGAACATGTTTCACTTGTCAATTTCAACAAAAATTTAAAATTGAATAAATTCATCGGGTAGGCAGGGTTGCAATTAGTTTTTTTTTTAAATATCGGGCATGTCACAAATAAAAAATCTTGCAAAATCTGGAAATACACGGAACTGTAAAAATCTAGACTAACAATTGAAAAGGGTCAAGGAGGTTTTACTAATGTTGACAGGCCCTTTACCAATGTTGTCCTAAAATGAGTCATTTTTTGCCTCGAATACTCGCATACTTCAGTAACAGACAAGCGTAAAATTACACTATTTGACCAATGCCAAATATTTGACAATTATTTGACCAAATATTTGCCGGATTACTCGCACAGAATAACTACGAATCGTTTTAAGTGGACGAGAACTACACACGACATATAGTGAATTCCAGTTCCAAACTGGATCAGATATCAATATTGGGTCGCCTTGTTGTGTGTTAAACGTCAGTGTGTATGGTTTTATTTGATACATATATCGGTAAAATCGGTATAAAATAAGCAATGACGCAAATCACTTAATACGTTAGAGAAGGGGGATTGTACGACGCTTTTGTTTTAAATCTGTTCTAATTCCAAAAAGTCTGGCATTATGGAGGGTTTATCTTTTTGTCTTTTTGTCGATAAAAAGTCTGGCAGTGCCAGATAAATCTGGCATAATGGCATCCCTGCCGGTAGGTCAATTTGAGGGGGTACTTCCCTCTTCAGAACGTGAGGCCGATACAAAGCTTCGACGCTTGCATCATGAGCAAATCGTTGCGTTTATTGGTAGCTTATTTACTCGATTCCAGTAGTGAATCTCTGAGCAAGCTTCTTAAATCTGGAATCTGTTAGCATTTAAGATCAATCCGGGACTAAGATAATCAAGATTCATAGAATAAATAACTTAAATTCAGAATGCAACCAGTAAAATCCAAAATTTGTAAGTTTTCATATCATTAATACGTTCAAAATATACATAATATAATTTTAATTTCAAACATCGATGTCACTTGGTTTAAAAAAAGAGTATTTAAAAAAAAATAGCAAGTTTAAGCTTGTGGCCAGAATAAACTTATTTTTTGATTGGATTTAGCTGTAATATGTTTATTATGTTTTTTTTTCTGCGTAGAAGGTATGAATATCCGTTTTGTAGAGAGAAAAAAGGTCTACGTAGACTTTTGGTATATCTTCCCTCCTCCATCGTAGACAAACGTAGACTTTTTCGAACCCCCTCCTTAATTGTCTACGTGGTTTATGAACAGCCCTTTAGGTTTGTAGTTGCAGCGCGCTTAGGGATCATCCTTGCCTTAGATCCATCCTAATAACATGGAGGGACATTACGGGAAATAGAGGCAAAATACATTTGTTATCTTTTATTGTTCTTATCATATGATAGTATATTATTGCATAGAAATAAGTTTCACGTTATAAAAAATTTGGGATGAACTGTCTTGTGAATGATGTTTTTCAAGTTTGCCAGGTCCTCAGGTATTGTTAAAATAAATCTTAGAAACTGTGAGCTAACTAGAAATTAGAAGAAAAATTAGTACTTTCCATTTCATTACCAACTACCTATTGCTTATCTTGACAGATAGGTGTATTTCGTTTACAATTTACAGACTTCTTCAGTGTCTCGTCGTAATAACTCGACTGAAGAACACGAGACACTGGAGAAGTCTGTACATTGTAGATGAAATACGTGTATCTGTCAAGATAAGCAAAAGTAGTTGGAATTAAATGGAAAATACTAATTATTCTTCTAATTTCTAGTTACAGGTATTCCACTAAACAGCTCAAACTTTCTAGGATTCAAGTGTGAGCTGTTTACTGGAATACCTGTAACTAGAAATAAGAAGAAATTTTTGTATTTTCCATTTGCTTCCAACTAGCAGTATTGCTTATCTTGACAGATACGCGTATTTCGTTTAAAATGTGCAGACTTCTTCAGTGTTGTTTACTAATGTCATGAAGATCATATATACTGAAAAAAGATTGTATATAATAAATACGAATGCATGTAGTACTCATTATAAATATTACATCATAAACATTTCAGAAATGGAAGGTCCATCAGGGTACCCATAGAAGCACTCTGATGGGAACAGGAATGCCACCTCCCTATTGCTAACAGTTTGTGAATAGAGGGCGAGCTCTTCTCCCCGCCCATTGGGTCATCCTCATATAACGTAGCTCGCTGTTATGACCAATTGGTCAATCTTGTTGTTGGAAGGAGATTCTTTATATCCCTATGAGAACGTAAGAGTGATGTTGCCGATAGATACACCCAATTCGTTTTAGCCCTTCATATAATGTCATAAGAGCGAGGAGAGCCAATTGCTGTCGTACTTAATTCCCGTGCTACAATTATCCGTCTAGTGAACCGTTTTCCAGAGCTCTACGAGCTTGCTCAATAGCAATGAGGTTTTCTTGACTTCACGCATGATCTTGATGTCCGTTCGTGTATCCGTTTTGCAATTTTTTCCCCTGCCTTTGCGATTCACCAATGATCCGAACGTTTTTTGTTTCAAAAGAATTTTCCCAACCGCTGTACTTCCAAGCGATAGCTCGGTGCAATTCACCATTGTGCACAAACCACCAATTTTCGGATACACAACGGAATTGCTTTCGACATCGACATCATTTGCTTGACAGCCGTTTGCTGTGTCAAACAGTAGGCGAGGCGGCATCGGATATCGCCATAGTTTCCGACCCATAGCGCATCCCAGCCGGCAAGGGCAACTGGTTTGCGGACAGGTCCAATATGGCGGTATTATGGACGACGGGCAAGTACCCAGTTCAGGAGGTTGTGTCTACCACAAACGAAGGCTTCGTGGTGGTAAAAGTGAATGGAGTGTTCTTCTGCAGCTGCTACGCACGCCAAGATGGTCGATCGAAGTTTCCCAATATGCTCGATCGCATGACAACGGAGCTAACTGGCCTGAACCCTTTGGTAATAGCGGGGGACTTCAACGCTTGGGCGCTCGATTGGGGGAGCCGCCTTACCAACCCTAGGGGGCATATTCTTCTGGAGGCCTTGGCTAGGCTCAATGTGGACCTGCCCAACGTGAGTACCAAGAGTACCTACCATAGAAACGGAGCAAAATCGATCATCGATATAACATTCAGCAGTCCTGGGCTGATAAGCAATTGGAAGGTGGATGATAGCTACACCCATAGTGACCGTTTGGCGGTTCGTTATTGTATCGTCCACAACACAAGGCAGCGTGCGGAAGAAGCAGCATCCACTCAATTCGCCCGCAGATGGAAGACGTCCTACTTTGATGTAGAGACTTTAAAAGAGGCGCTTGACAGGAAACAAAACTTACGCTAAGCCCATTAACCTAACGGCGAACGACTCGCTTTGACACTCATACGAACGTGTGATGCAGACATACCGAGGGAAGTCAAACCGAGGAATGGAAGATCGCCGGTGTATTGGTGGACGTAGTAGATCGCCGACCTCCGAAGAACCTGCCTCCACGCAAGACGGAGGGTGCAGAGAGTGCGGTCAGACGCCGAGATAATCGAGCGTAGAGGGGCGCTAGTTGCCGCGAAGGCCGCACTAAAGAGGGAGATAAAGGCCAGCAAGCGAGCCTGCTTCGAGGGTCTGTGTCAGAAGGCCAACGCGAATCCGTGTGGTGACGCCTACCGGGTAGTAATGGCCAAAACCAGAGGATCGGCGGCTCCAACCGAGCGTTCATCAGAGCTGCTGCAGGTGATTGTTGGGGTACACTTTCCGAACCACGACCCAAGTCCATGGCCAGCGTTCCAGTATCCCAGACCTTAACGCTGTTATAGCGACGGAAGGGTGGACGGCTTAGCCGAACACCCATGACCACGTGGACATTGACAACGGCACAACGGGGGCCGGTGACGAGGCGACGGTGACGAATGAGGAACTCATTGCGATAGCAAATTCGCCAGAGGTGAACAAAGCGCCGGGACCGGATGGTATTCCGAACCTGGCCATCAAGACGGCTATCTTGCTGGATCTCGAAATGTTCAGGGTGGTGATGCAAAAGTGTCTGGACGAAGGCGTCTTCCCGGACGCCTGGAAAATTCAGACCCTTGTGTTGCTACCAAAGAGTGGGAAGCCACCAGGAGATCAATCGGCATATAGACCTATATGTCTGTTGGATACAGCGGGTAAGGTGCTCGAGAGGGTAATCCTTAACAGACTGACAACATACACGGAGGGTATAGGTGGTCTGTTTAATAATCAGTTAGGCTTCCGTAAAGGGAAGTCGATGGTGAATACCATCCTGTCCGTCTCCAAGACGACTGAGGTGGCAATCCAGCGCAACAAGCGAGGAATACGCTACTGTGCAGTGGCAATTGAAGCTAGCCCACTATAAGACTGAGCTCATGGTGGTGAATAATCGGAAATCAGAGCAACATGCGACGATCAGTACACGTAACTGCACAATAGAATTGAAAAGGTTCTTGAGGTATCTTGGGGTCATGATCGACCATAAGCTGTCCTTTGGCATTCACGTCGATTACACCTGCAAGAAAGCCTCTATGACTATATCGGTATTGTTCCGCATGATGTCCAATAGCTCGGTGGTGCAAGGGAGTAAGCGAAAGCTCTTGGCCAGTGTCACCCTGTCCATACTTAGGTACGGCGGGCCGGCATGAATCACCGCCTTGAGTACCAAGAGCTACACTTGTAAGCTAGAGAGTACGCACAGGTTTATGTGCCTTAGAGTGGTTAGTGCATACCAAACGGTGCGACGCGGTCTGCGTCCTAGCGGGGATGATGCCAATAGACATGGCCATAAAAAGGACGTAGAGTGCTTCGAACATCGTGAAACAAGAGGTATTCGGAATACCACTAGATGAATCTGTCCAATTCTTTCGTTCAAAAAGCCAAGGACCGTGTGTTTGTTTGTTTGTGCATACGTACAAAGTTCAAAATGCTCCAAATCGTGACGAACGGCAAAATACGGTGGGAAAGTTACGGCCCCGGAAACTGTACATCAAGATGCTGACGAAGCCCCATTGTCTCACCATGGATGATGAGACTTACGTCAAGGCGGACTTCCGGCAGCTTCCGGGGCTACTGTTCTTCACCGCCCAGCACAAGTTTAATGTTCCGGAGGATGTAAGGAAACAGAAACTTCCAAAGTTTGCTAAGAAATACATGATTAGGCAAGCGATCTGCTCATGTGGCAAACGCGGTGCGCCGTTCATGGCCCCCGGGACTGTAAACAGGGAGACCTACTTCAAGGAATGCCTAAAGAAGCGTCTGCTTCCCCCGTTGAAGCAACACGAAGGCCCTGCGATCTTCCGACCGGATCTAGCTTCGTGCCTCAATTTAAATGTTTACCTGGAGTGGAAGGAAGTCAGCAGGTGGAAGGAGTCATCGAAAAATACTAGGCTATTATGAAGCAAGCACTAGCATCAAAACGAGGTCAAATCTGAGTAAAACATGAAGAAAAAGTGGGTTTCCGTACAGAAGAAGCTACAGCCAGATGTTGTACAGAACCTAATGAGTGAAGATGAGCGTAAGGTGCGAGCGTACGGTTATGGTATTGAAGTTGAATGAAACAAATATGCCGAAAACTTACTAATGGGTTATATTTTATTGTCTGAAAGTTTGAAAAGCATCGGTCAACTAGGTAATTTTCTACAGATTTTTTACCGTGATGCAATTTGACATCTTTTGGCCAAAAAACGTGATCCAAAAATATTTATATTGCACAGTATTTGACAGTATTTCTCACTTTTAACGCAACAGAAGCCACTATATTTAATCCCAAATTGGTGTCAGGCATCTATTTTCTTCCTTTATACACTGTTCCCGATCCAAACATATTCATTTTGAAGGGTTTTGACAGCAGTTTCCAGTTTTTCCACAACCAGAAGCCACCATCCTGAATTCCAAAATGGCGTAAGATATCGACAAACGGTCTTTAGGTACATTTTTTTGCCAGGACGGCATCTTCCTTGATGACCAAGATCTCAAGATACAGCTCCTAAAAGATATTCATGTGTACAATAGTGCCAAGTAGTGAGGCAGTTCAGAACTACCTTCCACTAATCGGAAGTTTTTGACCTACTGAACAACTTTACTCAAGACAATAACTTTCCATATGGCCAGGATCTTGAGTTATTCCATGGTGGAACCAATTAATACAAACATTGTGCATGCCAGCTTGAGCCATTTGACGAGCCAATCCCGAATGAACTAAGGCACCACGGGGTAGCCCTTACCCCTTTTAATTGATTTTCGTAAGGCACCATGCACCTATAAGGTGTAAACTGTAATGAGGTCAGTTATCGTTTTCCGACATTAGGACGCCGTGCGTGTTCCAAAAATATCTCTACTAAAGAGTGTACGGAACCAAATAGCGACACAAAAATATTCGCCCGTTCAACCAATCATCTTCAAACTTTCAAGGACTAAGACAGAACATGTTATAAATATTTTCCCATGTTTGTTTTATTCAATTTCAATTTCTTATCTAAATGCACAAACCTTTTTCTTTACACTACTCATAAGGTCCTGTACAACATTTGGACCAACTTTTTTTTGCTTGGCAGCTCATTTTTTTCATATCTTCCTCCGATTTCATTAGAATACTGTCAAAGTGTCTGATTCATGATGGCCGAGTACTTTTCAATTGGCCGTAGTTCCGGTGCGTTGAGATGCTTTGGCACGAAATTGATCTCCTTAGCCTTGTACCACTCCAAAACCTCTTTCAAGTAATGGCAGGAGGCTAAATCCAGCCATAAAATCGTAGGACCATCGTGTGACCTCAGAAGAGGAGGTAGGCGCTTTTGGAGGCATTCCTATAGGTACATCTGTCCATTTACCATTCCAGTTGTCACAAATGGAGTGCTTCATTTTCCTCACAAGCAAATTGCTTGCCAAATCATATATTTTTTGGAAAACTTTGACATCTTTTGCTTTCTAACGTACTCAGGGGCATCAAATTGATGATGAGCAGTGAAAAACTGGCGCAACAGTTTTGGCGCAACGGAAGCTGCCGGAAGTCTGCTTCTACATACGTCTCATCATCCATAACGAGGCAATGTGGTTTCGTGTTCTACCTACCGTATTCTGCCGTTTATTGCGATTAGGCGCCTTTTCGACTTTGTACGTGTGTAGTCCTTCACGTTTTTTTTGCATCTTGCACGAAAATTTTGGTTAGATTCAGTTTTTTCGCCACATCTCGAACTGAACTGTTGGGATTCCTCTTGAAAGCTTGAACTACCCTCTTGTGATCCATAGCACTATACGGAGATCCATTTTTGCCACTTTTTTCTTTCCGATCGATGGTCAAACGTTCGGGGTACCGATTTGAAACACGAGACACGCTAGAATGTACCATTCCCAGCTTCCTGCTGATGGCACGATGAGAAATATCCAGATTTTCAAGGTACGTGCGCAACATTTCTTTGCGCCGCGGCTGTTCTTCCGACTCCTTCTTCGCAACGGTTGCATATCTGCTAGTGAAACTTACACAACCTAAACAAATACACATTGAACTAATTCCACCCAAAATTTCAAAAGAAAATACCCAACGGGTAAAAAGTTTCAACGTGGTGCAATTTGATTAGGTACAAACTTTACAGGGTATTTGACAGTAAGGCCTATACTCGAAAAAAATGCACCAGTTTTATGCGTGTGTAACTTTTTTGTCCGTGGATAAAAATTGATAAAATTTTTAGTTTGCAGTGAATTGTTTACATGAAATTTACACACATTTAAGAACAATCGGTTCAGTGGTTATTAAGATGTCATCGAAACAAGAAGAAAATCGTCGGAAAATTTTGCGCGCCGTCGTGGAAAATACGACTGCGACCATGAGATGGATCGGAAGACAACTGGGAATCACCCATACCCATGTCTCGGGTGATAAAATCATTTAAGGAGTTCCAAACGATCGAGCGGTGGGCTGGAAGTTGAAGAAAATCGAAGACAGCTGACCCTGTGAAGGCCCGGAAGGTGTTGGATTATTTGAAGTGTAATCCGAACCTTTCGATTCGCGACGTGGCTCTGAAGGCAAAGTGTTCCGCCTGGTTCGTTCAGCAAACCATGTACGAGCTGGGTTTCGTGTATTCAAGGTCCGCAAGGCACCGATCACCGATGCGTGTGCTTATGGATGACGAAACCTACATCAAGGCAGACGCAAAGCAGATACCGGGGCTGGAGTTCTACGTTGCCAAATCACGGTTTGATGTTCCGGAAGACATAAGGAAGCAGAAAGTGGACAAGTTCGTCAAAGAATACTTGCTCTTGCAGGCCATATTCCAATGCGGTGAACCCTTTCTGCGGTCTCACGGAGGCTAGACATTATTTTGGCCGAACCTGGCATGATGCCATTACGCGCGATCGACGTTGGATTGGTACAGACACAATAAAGTTGTTTTTGTTCCAAAAACTACCAACCCCCCAAATTCACCAGAGATTCGTCCGGTGGAAAGATTTTGGGCCATAAGGAGGGCCAAAATTCGAAAATCGTCCAAGGTGCTTAAGAACGAGCTGGAGTTTAAGAAATAATGGATGAAAGTTACCAAAAAGGTCAGCTCCACCATTGCACAAAATGTAATGAGGGGTCTCGAGGGAAATGTGCGGGCTTTCAGCAATGGAAAGTAAATTGAATTAAGTAACTATGAAGAAACATAATCCATATATTTTTGTTAATTTCCTGAAAGTTTCAAGAAAATCCCACAAAAAATAAAATAATTGGCGAATACTTTTGACTGGTGCATTTTTTTCGAGTACAGGCCTTATTTACCATTTCCGATATCAGAAGCCGCCATTGCGCTGTATTTGACGGTATTTCTCCTTTTGTGTAACGTGTGCCTCCATCCTGGAGGGATTAACCTCGTTTTATACTCACTGATCGATTCTTTGCCTTTGCTTTGCACATCCACTATCTTAACTGGAGGGCAGAGCAGAGGGTTCTTAAATTTTCCAACCACTTGCTTCGTCAGGATCTTGGGGGTCAATCTCGTTTTGGTGGCTAGACCTCCTATTTTCGAGCTGGAATTTACATTCTATAATCGATTGTGAAGAACAGAGAGATTTCAGGTTCATGTTCAGAGGAACTGTTTCAGATGACAATTGATACGAATTAATATTATTGAAAATAAACCAACTTTACCTAATTGAAATTTCGCATGTATTTTTAACTTACCTGCCATTTTATCAATTATTTACAGCATAAAATTTGGTTCAATACCATTCTAGTTGATAAATTAATTGAATAGTTCACAGTTCATGTTCAAAATACTGACATCTAGTGTAAAACTCCCAGTATTTAAACAAAATTAAAAAAAAAACTTTTTGGTCCAAAACAAACAACTTTGTATCTGTGTAGATTTGTAAAATTTTAATAAAACTTTCAACAAAATATACACTTCCGTTCCATTGTACTCAATTACCGAGTAGAATTTTCATTCCATTCTCTTTTTCTCTCACGGAAATGTTACTCAATTTAGTTAAAAAGTGGATCAACTCAAAAATTAAGTTGATCTACTGAAAATTTGAGTAACATTTCCGTGTGAGAAAAAGAGAGAGCAATACAATTTACTCAGTCACTGAGTAGAATGGAACAGGAGTGTAACGAGCATTCCGTTTGTTCTATGGATTTTCACGGTTTTCAAACCATTCAATTCTCATATAATTTTTCGTTCAATTGGATTTCTAATTGACCACTAAGAATAAGGTAAATCGGACCATCCCACCCGCAATAAACCTTGCATTCCGTATTCCCAGCGCACCGGAACCACTTTTGACACATTTTCCATTCCTCTCCTCCCGAACATGGCTAACAGAAACGGACCATTCAACCCAACCGAACATGGGCCCATAAATAACAGTTGAACTGAAATGTCTTAATTTAGTGAATGGGCAGCCGAAACATCCGAAAGGACCCAACGGATACGACATGCGGTGTTTCGGACAGCTTTAGCAAGCAAAAGAACAGAAAGAAGACGAACACAAAAATAGCATGAACAAATATTTTTCTGACTTTATAGAGCCCACAACCACCCGGATCGTGTGCCACAGGCAGTCATTCAATGCTGGTGAGATACAGGAGAGTGTGCCATTGGCCATTTCTCCCTTGTTGGTCAATAATCGTCAACATCTTCGGTCGGGCGCAATAAATTATCAAGCGCCGAATGGAGAACATCGCACGTTATGAGAAGAAAATGTAAATTGTCACATAACTGGGGAGACCTCATGTTACTTGGAGGTTATCGCTTCGGGAGTTTCAACCTTCAGTCACTGTGTGATATGGGAACAAAAGTGAACGTTAGGGAGGTGGGAACTGAGACTCTCCGGCATCTACTCGGGAGGTACTGGCTTCATAAATTTCAAGTTTTTATGGATCGTGGCCAGTCCCACCCACCTCCGCGGAGAGCTAGGATGTGACAAGGACGGCCAACAAGTCGACGCAAACGGGCAGGCCTTTTTATCGCTTGACCTCGGACAGATCCCATCCCGGAACGATCAGTACGTTTTACGACGTTGTTTAAGATTTAATTTATTAATTTTATTACAGGTGTTCCTGTTATCTGGATGTCATTCTATGTTTTATGCGTTTGACTGCGAGGGAAATTTGTGTTATCATTGATTCGACGTGAAAGATGAACCACCTATCAAATGGTATGATGACTATATCTCAGTCCAGCATCGGCATCAGGTTGTTGAGCTAGTCTATGATGGGAAAGTTGAAATGCGTGTAGATTCCGGTAAGTGATAGCGCGGGTAACGATATCACTTGGTCGTAAAACTTTACGACTTGTTAGGTCTTTATCAAGATGAAAACTTCACACGCTGCTGCCGGTGATGGTCGTTTCTACTTGACTCATGGTTTTTACCTTGCATTTGGGGACAGTGAAAGGTGAAATGTAGACGATGATAACAAACGGGGTTTGCAGATTTTTGAAATCTTTCTATGCCGATATTTTGGACCGCTGGATTCGATAGTCTCCAAGACTCAGTGAGGATATTTTTGTCGTTAAAACCAACTGTTTATGGAAATGCACTATAATTGATGGTACCATGTTTAATTATTTTAAAACAATTTAAAATGCCGGCGTCGGTGGTGCAGTGGTAAGCGTGACTGCTACTTGGCACCCCAGTGGGTCTGGGTTCAATCCCAGTCGACGTCGGTGGTTTTTCTGAGGCGAACAAATCTTGGTCACGTCTTGCTTCGGAAGGGAAGTAAAACCGGTGGTCCCGGTTCATAGGGTCCAGGTGGTGGAGTCGTCTCCCTGGCGTCGGTGATTGTCACCAGGTGAGAAAATAGGCCGACGGAAAAAAATGAAAAAAAAATTAAAATTCTCTGTCTAGGTAAATCAAAATGAACTACATTTATCTTGTATGGCTATGATCTATAATCCTAAAATCTTTTCTTTTAAATCTCAAGTAACTCCGGAATTATCGCGAGGACTCCCCTGGTCACTGGCACAACCTTGAAGTAGTTTAACTTCAACTACCAGGCCTCAGGGCTTGTCTGGTTCTTTACCATTTTGCAAAGAAACACACGAGTGTTGCCAGATAAGTGGTAATGCAGCTCAAAAGTGCTTCTGAAGTTACTCCAACAATTCTTATCGACGAACATTATAATTTGGAGATGATGATCAATGGTGAAGTACAGTATTTGCAAATAGTTGAAATGTTGTATTTGAACAAATAAACTCAGTTGAAAAAGCTGAAATATTTTATTATCACAAATCAGCACACATTTGAAGGCATTACCACATAGGGGAACTGCTCCTTTAAGGTCTGTACACGCAATAATCCGGACACCTCAAAACATGAATAGAACATAAATTTCGCATTATATTTCCGTCATAGTTGTTTATTTCAGATTCCTGGGATATGTTTTAACAATTCGTGAAGACAAAACATAGTTATTCGGTACTCCGTCCATTGGAATTTGTACAGACTCTTCAGAAATCGTAGAAGCCGTTTTTGTCCAAATTTGCTGGAATTGTTTGATGTTTTTGATTCATTGCTTCTTTTCAGAAAGCTTCCACTTCATCAGAGCCCGGTATCTCTCGATTTGTCGTAGCTCTGGGCAATTTAGCGGGTTTGAGGTTTTTGGTACAATGTTCACTTGATTTGCTTGGTACCACTCCATCATAGTTTTAGCATAGTGGCATAATGCCAAATCGGGCCAGAACAAAGGTTTTTCGTTGTGACTTTTGATGAAGGGTAGCAATCGCTTCTGCCGACACTCAGTCTTATAGATCTCATTGTTGATTTACTCTTTTTGCCACACGTGCAAATTGCTTGCCACACAAAGTTGTTTTTGAGAAAATTCGATGCCTTCTTCATTCTGAAATGCTCAGCTGTAGCATTTCTGGCCATAGCAGAATGAAAAGCCAGACCTGGAAGCTGCTTGAAATCCTTCAGGACATAAGTTTCATCGTCCATAACAACGCATGAAAACTTCGTCAAATATTCGCAGTACAAACGTCGAACCCGTGATTTTGCTGCCAAGTTCTGTTTGTCGTTGCGATTTGGAACTGCTTTTACTTTATACGACTTAAGTCCCAAACGTTTGGTTTGGACAAAACCAAGCCACAGCCCTATTTTACGAGCCACCGTTCGAATGGAGAGATTTGGGTTTTTCGTTAACATCCTTTTCACCTTTCGGTCCATGACAGGATCAGCGCGTCCAATGTTTTTGTCACTTTTTGGTTTCTTCTCCACCGTCAAACGTTCCGAAAATGATTTGAACACATCGTGAATAGTGGATTTAAGCAAATCCAATGTTTTTGCAAGGTCCCGTATTGACCAGTCAGGATTTGCCGTACGCCCGTACACAATTCGCTCCTGCACTTGATTTTCTTTCGTTGCCATCTTGAATACTAAACATGAAATGTAAACACCAATCAAAGTCTTTTTCATCATAGACTCTCCAGACTAAATCCTTTTAGTAAAAACTGCCATTTTACCCAACTACGCCTATCTTTAAAACTACCATGAAAATTTAGTCAAATTCACCATGTTTATGGTAAAACTTTCAACGTTTGTGGTATATTTGACAGACCTCATATTGATATCAATTGCACCATGGTTGATCTAATCGCAGGCATGGTAAAATCAAACGCGTTTATAGTCAGGTGAAAATTATTGGTGTTTGCGTTCAATTTAACCCTCGAAATGGTAGTTTCTGCTGCGGTTTTTTTTTTGCGTGTACTGATCGAAAATGTAGGTTTGACGTATAAATAAATCGATTGCTTCAGTTTTTGAGTTTGCTTAGTTTCAACAACAACTAGCAATAAAGAAAATTAACAAGAAATCAAACGTAAGAAATCAGATGATTATCTTTTGTTTCCGAGTAGCACGGATGAAAGGGTGATGAGATTAAAATGGGTTTGCTAACCCTAGAAACTATACTTGTGTCGAGGTCTTTTATGGTGAAGCGATTTTGATTATTTAATTCTAGCAGCGAAGTTTTGAAGCAAAATGCAGCATTGGAGTACGGTAATGGACGATATGACCGAATTGGAATTGGAACAATCTAAAGATCCTAGAAATCACCATTCGTCGAGGCAGTCCAATATGAAGATAACAACTAACACAAAGGCACGGTAAGAACGTACATATTTTCTTCTTATCATTATGATAAAAATCAGACACACACACAAAATCCCCCGCACCTCTCTCCACACACACACACACACACACACACACACACACACACACACACACACACACACACACACACACACACACACACACACACACACACACACACACACACACACACACACACACACACACACACACACACACACACACACACACACACACACACACACACACATGAGAATTCTGTTCATTCTCTTGTAATTGGGTATATCGCCGGAATTGAGAAGCATTAGTGTCCGTTGAAATTTAGGTTTACTGATGAGAATCGATTCAACGGTCTGCCAAAAATAGTTTAAGTTATGGTAATGAAACTACAGTATACACAGAGAAAAATACACATTCTCATGCTGCATTTTTTATGTAGTTCAAGATCTCTCTACATTCTCATGTTCCATGTCAGGTGCCGATTATAACTGAAAGATGACGCCAAGAATGATTTTTCCGACCCATCTTTTGAATATTCAGTGAAGTAAAGTATTCTGCCCCCAAATATATTGAAGATTCATTGGTGATCGATTATCTGCAAATTGAATTAAAAACTAAATATAATTCAAAATTTTGGAATTCAATTGTATAATTTCTTTTAAATGTACTTTTGAATAAAAACATATTCTGAGAATCCCTCCGTGAATTCCTCCAGAAATTCCTACAAGTAATCCTTCAGAGTTTTCTCCTAGAACTCCTGCAAAAAATCGTCCAGCAATTAATTCCTTTGAGAAATTCTACAGCAATTCCCTTGGGAAGTGAATTATTTACAGAGAATTCTCCAGAAATTCGCTGATATTTATCCAGTATCCTGGAAATCTTGGGGGAATATTTAGAAAAATCTCTATGGTAGTTTTTCAAAAAAATTTCTAGGATTTACTGCACAAGTTCTCTAGGCACTCCACTGCTAATTTCTCATGGAAAAACTTATGGAGTATCTCTGCAAATTCCTCCAAAAATTCGTTCGGGAAATTCTTTAGTAATTCCTCCGGAAAGTTCCAAAAAGTCCTCTATGAATGTTTTCGGAGTTTCTGAACAATTCGTTGGAAGTTCCTCTGGGTAATCCTCAAGAAATTCCGAATGAAGCGAAATTGCTTCACAAATTAATCCAAAAACCCGTCAGGTATTCTACCGAAATTCCTCCGGAAAATTTTTCCAGCAACATCTTCTTTCCTACAAGAAATTTATCAGACCGTCTTCCGAGAAAAATTCCTGGAGAAATCCTGGAGAGATTTCTTGAGCAAATTCCTGAAGATATTCCTGAAGAAACTTCTGTAGAAATTATCGGAAAGATTTTCAGAGGAATTGAGGGAATAATTACTATGAAAATGTGCCGGAGAATTCATAAACGAATAACAGGAAAAAATCCTGAACATTTTCCAAAAAAAAATCCATGATCTCAAAGGATTTCACTTTGAAATTCTCGGAGAAATACATTCAGGAATTCTCGTGTGGATTCTTGGAGGAGTAGGATGGGTCTTATTTTTAAAAAATAATCGGGCACATGTTTTCCCATGTGGAAAATGATCTTTAGGGTCCATCAGATGACATACTAAAATTTCAGATTTTTTCGTTAATGTTTTGAGGTGCCGAAATGGGCCTAAGTGCAAAATATCGAATGGTGGCAAATATCGACCAAAAGATGCACCTATAGGTAAACACGTAATTTTGTGACCCAAAAGGCGAAACTTTTGTCGGTTTTGCGGTATCTCTCAACGTTTTTGAGATATAAGCCTCAACAATGAATGTGTGTTTGCACTTACGCCAACATATTTGAACATCTTTGCTGTATATATATAATGACAAAATTATTTACTGAAAAAAAAGCAGAGAGAAGAGAGCGAGGGAAGGAGGGAGATTTAGAGAGAGCGAGAGAGAGAGAGAGAAAAAAGAGAGAATGATCTTATAATTGAGATTACACATCTTGAACTTATTTCAACGTATTTATATATTGATTAATATTGGACTCATAAAATTACAAGTCATGTCGAATACTGATTAAAAATTGTACTTTTCCTCAAATTAGCAAAGTTTACAATAAGGTTTTGGGAGTGGTTTTCGTTTTGAGTTATGTTACCATTATAATCTTGAATCAGTCTGATGGCTCTTTCTGCGTGATCGTTTACGGCTTTCAAATTATCAACGATGTTTCTTCCATGAATGTTGACCTCATTTACATTGACAAACCTGGAATTTATACCAAACTTGTCAAAAAAATGTGTTGAGTTCTCAGTGCCCAAATGCGCTATGGAGATGTCCAACAGATCTATGATTGGAACATCTCGCTTCCAGCAGATTTTTTATTGCCGAGATTAGCTTTAATCGAGCGTGCGAGGTCATGTCGTTCTATATCCGGAAGGCTTTCATCGAAATGGCGAAACCAACAAGTTGCTCGCTCAAATACCACATGTGTGAAGAAAACTTAATTCTTGAAGCCTGGGGATCAATAAGGGATCGATATAAGGAGCCAACGTAGGACGAGTTGCTGAAAACCAGGCCTCAATATACATTGGTACCAGAAACGTACAAATATCCAGAAGTTTCCTTGAAGTTTGAATTGCGCACGAAATAGCCATACTTTTAAGATATAAATGGCTTTCCCCATCCATCTAGCAGCATGCATTGGTCCAGGCTGACGGAATTGCACGCTTATAGCATTAGTGCTACCAAGAAAGATTATAGTTAATTCAAGCAATGCCAGGTAATTGTTGCGAGGTTGGGCAGTCTGTAAGAAGTAAAGAAGAAAATAAGGTAAGCTTTTGATAGTTTAGTGGAAGATAACTTACAGCAATGTGAATTTTGGCGAATGAAATTATTTCTGCTCGACGAGCTGCATTCAACGTAGAAGGATATGTTTTTGGCACACTAATTTTAGATTTATTTATGTTGAGTTATTCCTGCTGAAACTGCTTGAAAATTTTAATTTCAGGACCTGTTGATGGTCCCATTACACAGTGGTAAACTGATTGCAGAATTAATTCCAAAACATGGTGTCGACACGGCAACCAAATTAACTGCCTATTGAGCTTATGTTCGATTAACGTTGCTGCTCTTCCCTTACATCCTGCAAAGTATGATAATGCTTAGGATCTATGTCTTCAATTAAAAACAACTATTGTTAATCAGTATTCGACATGACATGTAATTTTATGAGTCAAATATTAATGATAAATACGTTTAAATATGTTTAAGATCCATGTGCACTCTCAATTATAAGATCATTCTCTCTTTCTCTCTCTCTCTCTCTCTCTCTCGAAATCTCCCTCCTTTTCTCGCTCTCTTTCTCTCTGCTCTTTCAGTAAATAATTTTGTCATTATATCTAGGGTTTTTTTTCATTAGGGCTTATCTACAATTGAGAGATTCTCTCCGGGCTCGCTCTCTTTCATTCATTACAGCGCCATTATAAAACTTACGAGGCATTCTTTAGTACAGATCGAAACACAACAGTGCTGGCTAGCATACTCTACAAATAGTAGAATGAAAAACGTAAAGGTGATTGGTTTATGAATTGAAAGAGAGCGAGCCCGGAGAGAATCTCTCAATTGTAGATTCGCCCTAATGAAAAAAAACCCTAAATATATATACAGCAAATATGTTCAAATATGTTGGCGTAAGTGCAAACACACATTCATTGTTGAAACTTATATCTCAAAAGCGTTGAGAGATACCGCAAAACCGACAAAATGTTCACCCTTACGGATCACAAAATTACGTGTTTACCTATAGATGCATCTTTTGGTCGATATTTGCCACCATTCGATATTTTGCACTTAGGCCCATTTCGGCACCTCTAAACATTAAAGGAAAAATCTGAAATTTTAGTATGTCATCTGATGGACCCTAAAGATCATTTTACACATGGGAAAACATGTGCCCGATTATTTTTTTTCAAATAAGCCCCACCTTAAGGAGTCTTCGTGCAAATTCCTGGAAGCGGTCTCGCAATAAATCCTGTAGAAATACTCGAAAGACTTGCTGGTCTAGTTTCTGAAATAATTGGCATATAGCTTTAGTTTTTGTGTTCAAAATCTTTTGGGAAAAATTTGCAGAAGGTTTAGCAGAATTTTCACACTCTCCGTAATCAATTGAATCGATAAGCTGGTTTATCTCGAGTTGTGTAGTAATTTTTAATTGTATTGCATGCTTGAGAATCAATTTGAGGGTCATTGGGAAAATCCCTTCAAGCACATCATATCATCTGAAATAACGCAAGTCCTGTACACCGTTTCCAATATATTCTCATACACTTTTTCATTGCATTGGTGTCGTGCAACTACTCAACATGCTTCACGTATGTGTTGGTGTAGTTTTGCATTATGTTTATACAAACGCTTTCGGTGTTTATCTTTTACCAGCGATGAAGGAGTTTCGTGCTGTGGTGATAAAAAAGTTTTTGAAAGGTGAGCGCCCGGGCGCTGTTTTCAGAAATTTGTAAAACCTCGGAGTAAAGCGGGATTTTGTGTACCGAACCAGGTACCGTGACACCTGCTCGTTGGATGACCGCAAGAAATCCGGTCGTACTTGTACGGTGCCGACTGCACGAGTTGTTAAAGTGGTCAGGGAACGGATTGGACGAAAATCACAGCGCTCTGTACGTAAAATGGCCGCAGATCTGAATGTTTCGAAATCGTCAATTTACAATATACTGCGGATTCTAAGCTTTCTAAAATAACGTAAGGTTCACGGAGTTTCGAAACCTTCCAAGCAGAAACGACTCGAAAGAGCAAGTCTGCTTTTGTCGCGGCACGGTGGGACAGAATTTATCTTTTCCGACGAAAAGTTATTCGTCTTTCAACGATCCCACAATGCCCAGAACGACAGATTGTGGGCTCTCTCTTCGAGAACTGTTCCAGAGAGTCATAGGAATATTCCACGGTTCCAAAGTGCTGCGTCAGAGATGCAAGCGAAGAATTTGCAAGCGAAGCAAATTACCACTGGTTTTCATCGAAAAAGGCGTTGTGTGAATGTTGTATATTATAAAACGGAAGTTTTGGAGAAAGTTTTCAAGCCATATTTACAAGAGGTGTTTGGAGATGACACTATGTGTTTCAGCAGGACGGAGCACCATCGCATACTGCCAATCTCGTTCAGGGCTGGTGCCGAGAAAATTTGACTGACTTTTTGGACATTCGTTCTAATGGCCTCCCAGTTCGCCAGATCTGAATCCCTTGGATTATATCGTAAGGCCATAGATGCTGGCGAAGGTAAATGACCACACGGCGTCTAATATGAGCCAATTCAAAACCGTAATCAAACGAATTTTGGATGAAATGCCGATGGAAGTTGTGCGTGCCTCCTGTGGCCGGTTCAAAAAACGTCTGGAGCTGGTCAAGAAGGTTAAAGACGGTGTTATTCCAAAACATATGCTGTGGTTGATCAGTATTATATTGCAATAAAATGGGCAAAGTTATCAATAAAATCTGGATTATCGATTTAAAATAAATAATGTTATATTATGTATGAGAATATATTGGACACGGTGTAGACTACTTCTCTGCAGCGCAATCTGCAACATATATGATAATATAAAATGCCTTCAAAAGCAAACAAATAAGAAGGCAAGATCCCCGACATATTCGATAACTTTGCTTATCTAGAACTACATATGGTTATAATAATGATAATTACAAAAGACGACATATTACGAACCGATGAAAACTATGCCTGAGACGGCAACTCTCTCAAGCTTCATTTACCAAACATAGACTACAGCTCCATCTCTGCTGAAAGACCTGGAACTATTATGATCACGTCAAAAGACGACAAATGTCACAATGAGTAACTTTGCCGAAAATGGCATCTCTCTAGAGCTTAATTTGACAAAGATAAACTACAGCGCCACCTTTTCGGCAAGATTATGAACTAATATAATGTTGTCAAAAGACGACGAATGACATTCTAAGAAACTTTGCAGAAAACGGCAACTCTCTGGAGTTTTATTTTCATCTGTAACAAATACCGTTCTGCATAATTCTGTCGATCTATTACAGAGGATCACGGAGCAAATAAATGTAAACAAACAAAAACTGACAAATGAGTGCACTGCACTGCGAAAAAACTCAAAAAAGCTTGGCTAGAATAGATAAATCCCGCAATATTACCCGGGCAGATTTTTCCCCTGATCTCAATATGTTTTAACCATAATTACTGATTTGAAAATTCCCACGCGCTTTCGACCATTTATCGCTAATAGCACCCGTATAATGACAATCGTTCAAACCTTTTTCAAACCATTCCCGCTCACTCAACCGTATGATTGTTTTCCCATACATCCATCATTGTTGCTGCAGCCATTAAGCAACAACCGAACTCCACTACAAATCGAACCATGGTCCCAAAAATGGTGACAGTAATTTCTTCACCAGTCACGATTTGATCTGATGGGTTCGAATTGTTTGCACATTTCGCGCGGTCCTCCTACTTTTCTGCCCGTGGAACGACCACGATTCAGCTCCGTGTGGCCGCGGCCAACTGACATCGAAAGCATGCGCAAAGGTCAACTCAATCCCGACCACCGCATAGATGTGCATTACCCATACTCTCTTGCCTCCGGGCGAGCATCAGCTGAGATGATTTCAATTACCCGCTTTGACTTTGTTGGTTTGTTATGGGTTTTTGGACCGACCACCGTCCAGTGGCCACCATCCGTCCATCCATCCATCTGTCCAAGGCCAGTCCCGACCTGCACGGGTTGGTGGCGGCAGCTGGAATTCCCGCTTACTCCCAACATCAACAACAACAACAACAACCAGTGACAGATCTGCTCGTTGCGAGTCCAAATTGACTGTGACGGATTTCGGCAAAAATCTTTCTGAAGCCCACTGGCGGCGCTCGATGGCGACTGGGACGGGACACCAAGAAGGCAAGGAGGAACCAAATATGGCACACAATGTGCGCGCCTCGTAATCGATACCCAGAATACTTGCCCCGGTCCCATGGCTGGCCATGGGTGCCTTAACGATGATTGCCACCTGAAAAATTCATCGATCACGACGAGCTCGTTGCGCGCGTCAACCAAATAACAGATATTTATTGATTTTCAGAGAGCGGAAAACGCAACCCAGTCAGGGTCGAACCGCTTGAGCCAGAATTATTTCGGCGGCCATGCTAGCGTGAGAATTAGTTTACGAGGTGCGTTCGAAAAGGTTAGCAGTAATTAGATGGTCGAGAATTTGCCAAACATGGAACATAGACCTTCGAATTCCTCCCTGGATGATGCAACCGATTCCTGATTGGGGATTATGGTCTCCACGGCAACAGATTGTTGGTATCGCTTAATCCGTGATGATCCTGCAAAGTGGCGTAGTAGCGACGATCCCAAAACCAATCGTGATTATCCTGAACCAGGGATGCAATTTCACACGCAACAATAAATCACTCAATCTTCCTGGCTTCGGATTGTTTGTCGGCATCCAAAAAGCGGAGAAATTCAATAAGGACCAATTGAATCGTCATCTCGGAGCTTTTCGGACTTTAATCGGGATTTATTTTGCAAATTGGAGAAATCGGATAATCGACCCTGGTGCCGGCTCTCGGTGGAGGATGACCGATTACGATCCTCTAACATCATTCCTCCGTCGATTTTCTCCTCGAATTCAATAAACATTTACACGCTCATCATGTGTCAGTTTTGATAAGATCGAAAAATGACGTGTTTCTCTCTCCGGGTCGGGGACGGATGGAAATAACAAACATTGGCTTAAACATTTACACCAAGCCCCTGATTGAGCCTCCCGTCCACCTCCGCCCGCACCAGCTAGATTTATTCGATGTACAATGCTAAATTGAGAGAAATAAACAAAAATCTATCGCTCGATCTATCAAGCCGGGGTACAACACCTATGTTGAAGAGATTTTTCCTTGAAGTCACACTGGCTGGTTAGACACGGAGCTGGCCGGCGCTGATGTTGATTGGTCAATCGGGCAAGTTGAAGTAGGCAAACTTGTATCCTTATAAGGTCAAGCTGGCGATATTAAGTGACCAACGTTGTTGTTGTTGTTGCTGCTGTTGCTACGTTGCCTGACAGTGTGTGGTTTGGTAAGCAGTGCAAAACGGATTGTTGATTCTGTTTTGACCATGGAACTCTAAGGGTTAGTAGAGGAAGAAGAATGTCGTTAGGAGATGTTTAGTGTAAACGACCAAACAGTGATAAAATCTAGGTGTTTGAACGCAGCTATGATCGTCAAACTGCAAAGTCAAGACATATATGTAAAACGATTCACGAAAATAAATTTAGGGAGTTTAGGGATTTTCGCCAACCAAACAATTTGAATTGAACAATATAAGACCGTGCCTGAAATACGCTTGCTTACACTTTTTCTGACGTAGAACTACGTATTTGTTTTCAAAACTGAGGTTGTGACCAATGACTTTGGGGTGACATAAACTGATTGGTGAAAAGGCTAAAGGTGTTCTAAGCTCTTCACACACACAAAACATTGTAATTATGTTTGTTATGTGCCATCGATGTTGCTCGAAATCATCAAAAAGTATCTGTCCCCACTTTGTTTAGTGTTTGAGTGACATTCATTTTTCATTTCGTAGCTTTAGGTGGTTATAATTAACTGTACTACCAAAAGATGGCCCATGTAGTGAACACCTCAGATTGTAACCGCGGCTTGATCAGTTACTTGAGGCTTAGAGGACCTCCTTTTGACCCTTCGAAGTTAACAGTTAATTTTAGACCCCTGGTTGGTATCACGTCTGCCAAACGTCTGCTTATTTATTACATACTAGCTGACCCGGCAGACGTTGTCCTGCTCACACTTAAACTACTTATTGGAAAATTGGAGAAGTAATTAGTTCGAATCGCATGCTTATGGTTGTTAGATGGCATTGGATCTAGAGCAGTCTTGAATATTTGAATCAATTTATTGGACTCATGAAGCATCGCTTGAAATTGTTGTACAATGTCCCGCATCATGGTGGAATAATCTTGCTGAGTGAATCTCCCATGATAGAAATCTGTAAAAATGTATGGGCTGTGTCCGTCGGTGGTAATATTGAGCTCGCGTTTTGATAAATTTGACCTGTAGCGTAGACGGTTTCACAATTTTATAATTTACTAATTTTTAAACTATGTCCAAGAAAAGTTTTAAATATTGTTATGTTCGTTGCGCCAACCGAAAAAACGAAAAAGCAACCAATTCAACTCTGGATGTTCTGCAAAAAATGTTTAGAACCACGTCCTGATCCAAACATCAATGAGCGCAAAGGCTCTGGTGTTTCATTTGGGAACTTTAATGCATTACAATGAGAACAAACTACACTCATTGATTCAATGGCGACTGATATATTCGCATTGTAATCAACTAAAGGCAGCACGTTGAAAATTTTTTGGAATGTAGGATTGCCTTCGAAATCAATTTATAAGGTTATATTGGGCGAGATTGTCACCTTATTTTTCTGATACTTGCCGATTATTCTTCTTTCTAACTTTATCGCTTTTTTGAGCTGCTGTTTCTTCTTCACTCAACATCAGCTAGCAGCCGTGCGGCTGCCACGACCGATATTATTCCGTTGGAGGCATTTTACGATATTATTAATTGAAATTAACTGAAATCACTACTTAATTAGTATCTTTTAAATTACTAGTAATTTCGTTGTTTTCATCTTCCTGATGCCCTATTAATAACACGGCGAACGATACTATTTAATGCAAGGACAAATGTAATTGAACATCTATCAGTTCAACACAGAAGACATTAACTAATACCTTCACTTTCCATTGACCTTGACTTCAATTCTTACTATGGTGACCTATGGTTTAAGAGAAAAAGGGCTCAGTAATGTTTGTTTACAAATGTTGATAGGCCGTATTATATTGTTGATCGAGAATTTACATCTCACTGCAAGGTGTCACCAATACTAACGTTTCAGTTTATACGTGTATCTACACGCTATAAATCGTTTATACTGAGGTTACTTTTACATAATGATGAGTGCGCTGTTAAAAATCCCGTTTTTAAAAAACCGAGTAAATCCCCTTAATCCACCTAAAAACCCGTAATTCACGAAAACTTTGTAAAAAGCGATAAAAGCTTGATTTAAGACACATTTTTGATCAAATTTAAGCGAACGGTATGTACTTACATGAATAACGAAAACCGCGTATTTTTTTCCGCAAACCACTTCAAATTCCGAAAACCCCGTAAAAAATTGCGTAATAATCGACTCTATTGTATTATCATTTTATGCAAATCTTTTCAAAAGGTCAATCAGAGATTCTCTCGCCTCTCGTTCTTTTGTTTTTGTTAATAACGACGCCAGTATAATAGTTTCCAACGGTTGCACCTTACAAATCAAAAGATGATCTTGTCTAGCATAAAGGGTGATACGGTCAAAATTTGGTCAAGGGAAAACGCGTGTAAATCGGTGAAATCGTTTATTTAAAAAATCAAATTAAATTTCTTTTTCAAGTTCAATTAGTATACAATTCAGGAAAAATATTCAGTTAGGCTTCCGCTTTTCCAAATCCGAATTGCCGGGCCTTACGCTTGACCCCTGCCATCAAATTTTGTACAGCAACCTTGTCCACCTTCTTCGCCGCAGAAAGCCAGTTTGCCTTGAACTGCTGCTCGTCCTTAGCAGTTTTTTTGGTCTTCTTTAGGTTCCGCTTGACAATAGCCCAGTATTTCTCAATTGGGCGGAGCTCTGGCGTGTTGGGAGGGTTCTTGTCCTTGGGAACCACCTGCACGTTGTTGGCAGCGTACCACTCCATGGCCTTTTTACCGTAATGACAAGATGCCAAATCCGGCCAAAACAGTACGGAACAACCGTGTTTCTTCGGGAAAGGCAGCAGACGTTTATTCAAACACTCTTTCACGTAAATTTCTTGGTTGGCAGTCCCGGAAGCTATGAAAATGCTGCTTTTCAAGTCATAGGTACAGATGGCTTGCCAAACCAGATATTTCTTTGCGAACTTTGACAGTTTCGTGGGCTTGAAAATATCTGCTACCTTTCCCCTTCCTTTTTCCGTATAAAACTCCTGTCCCGGAAGCTGCTTGTAGTCGGCTTTGACGTAGGTTTCGTCGTCCATTACCACGCAGTCAAACTTCGTCAGCATCGTCGTGTACAGCCTCCGGGATCGCGCTTTGGCCGTCGTATTTTGTTTATCATCGCGATTTGGAGTCACTACCTTCTTGTAAGTCGATAGTCCGGCTCGTTTTTTGGCTCGATGCACGGTTGTAGACGATACACCCAGCTTATTTGCGGCATCTCGGAGAGATAGGTTAGGGTTTCTACTTGAAACTACCGGCAACTCTCTTTGTCGTCTCAGCGGCTTCCGGTTTTCGATTTCCCCCGATCCAGACTTCCTGGCTGTCGACAAACGTTTCCCAAACACTTTAATTACATTTGTAACGGTTGATTTGGCAACTTTTAGCAATTTTGCCAACTTTGCGTGCGAGTAGCTGGGATTTTCGCGATGCGCGAGCAAAATTTTGATACGCTGCTCTTCTTGCTTGGACGGCATTTTGACAACTGAAGAGTGAATTCCAAAATCAAAATAGGAGCAACATTCTACACACACACACACCTTCAAAATGAGGGGTGTTCAGGTTTTTTAAATGCAAAATTGAAAGAAATACGTCAAGTTGATATTGACCAAATTTTGACCGTATTGCCCTTTATTATGATACTCCCATACAAAATCACATTTTGGTTTTTATGATTTTTTTTCAATTTTCCAGTAAATTTTTTTTATTTTTTTCTTCATATAAACCTGTTGAAAACCAAGGCAAATCACACATAAAAGAAATCAAATAAATCCATCTTGTCGTTCGTGAGTTATGCTGTCACGAACGGACAGCATTTCATTTTTATATATATAATAGATAGATTGATTTATTTATAAATTTATTTATTTACTTACACAATTTTCCTCTAGTATATTTTTTCCATATTCCTTCAATTATGCAATCAAGCAATCAATATTATTTTCGAAAACAAGGATTGGGAAGTTTGAATTTTGTAAAGGCTAAGCATGCAGCCACTTTCTCGGAGTTAACGTGTAATTTAGTTGAAGATACCAACCAAAACTCCTTTGGAGTGTTAATGTCTTCTGTGTTTGTGTTCCGTCATTACTCCTGTCACCGATCGGCCATCATCGTGAAACATCTTCACCATCTTCGTCATTGTTTAAAAATCATGATGGGTGAATCATCGACCGCTATAAATAGGGATGGCTGAATAGAGTCAGGACTCTTTGTATTTTATTTGTCCGGTGGAGTGACGTAAAGTGATGGTTGCGCGATTTAGGATGCCCAAAACTAATCGCAGTAGTTCCAAGTAGTTACGATTAAAACTAAAAATTTAAAACTACAGTGAAAATGCCACAAAAACTAAAAATACTTAAGTGACGTAAAGAGCACGGGTCAAGTGTGGAAATCACCACTATCGGTTAGGATAGTGCAACGCAAATTTAGACGTTATTCTTAACCGCGTTATTCTGCCTTGACCGTGACGTGCACGAAAAGAAAATTAAGCGAGCTAATGGTGAACACTAAAATCAAACAGCAGTGGAAGAGAGCTAGTGGTCGAGCGGAGTTTTCCATTTGTGGTGTTTAGAATAGACTGTAACTATCCGTCTCAATAAAAATGGTGCAGCTCGCTTGAGAACTATCATCAAGAATATTGTGTATACGCGAACGGTACCTCTCCCCGAACACGGAACTCTGGCCCCATTTTTATGGGCTTACCGTCACACCCCTTGTCAAGTATGGGAACCTGAAGAAAGAAGAAAAAAGACATCAGGGAAGAACATCGGTCATCGGAAGCAGGAAGGAGTCAACGGACATTCAAAACCGATGAAGCTTTGAAGAAAAACTAGGAGAAATTGTGTAAGGAAGATGGACAAAGCCTCGCCCAAGATCTCATGAGAAGTGTTTAGAGAAATGTACGAGCATTCAACTTGGAAATTCAATAAATAAATTATGCCAGAACATAGTTAATATATAGTTATATAATCCCTGGAAATTTGAGAAGTATCCGATTAAAAATGATTTTTTGGGGATGATTTTTGCGTGTCTCATTTTTTCCGAGTCCAGTCTTTATTCAAACATATTGGCCAGCAGTTATTATTTGATAATTTTATGATTTTCCAGGTCATCCAAACTGTCTTCGAGTTCAGAACTTAAGTTCTACAGTAGTAAATATAGCTTTTTGGGCTATACAAAGTTACGCTACGTATGCAACCATATTCAGTGAATATTTTCGAACGTAAAAATACACAAGTAACAAACCTAAGATACAAAAATACTGAACTAATATTTTAAAAGGTGAACAAACATTGTAACATTGTAATGCAAAATTTTCTAGGTCATCCAAACTGCCCTTGAGATCAGAACGTTAAATCTACAGTTTTAACAAATGCTTTCTGAGCTATGCAAAGCAACGATGTGTATTGAAACATGGTCAATAAATATATTGGATGAACAACAGACATTATAATACAATCTACAGATGTTCTAGGTTATTCAAACAATCCTGTACTTCAATACTAAAAATCTACAGATGTAACTGTTGCATTCTGGACAAAACAAAGTATAATTACGTATTTGACCATATAAGGTGAGTATTTTGGAAAGTTAACAGATTCAATGAGAATATCTTGGGATGCTTCAGTTAGGATCTAAACCCGTAACAGTAGCTTTACAACCTTTAAAATGTGACGATATGCATTCAAACTCATTCTATGAATCATCTGTCACCAGTCATTATCAGATTATATTGCGATGATCAAGTTCATAAAAACTGACTTGAGTTCAGAACTTGAGATGTATAGAAGCAACCGTAGCATTTGTGGGCTTTACAAAGCTAAAATTAATTTTCAAACATATTCAATCAATATTCTGGAACGCCCACAGACATAGTAGGATAACCTTAGTTAGCTTCAGGTTCTTCAAACTGTTCTTCAAAACTTAAGGTCTACAATTCTTAAAGTAGCTTTATGGGCTATACAAAGTTAAGTTAGTTTGTTTGGCATAGAATATCTCAAGATTTTCTCATAATGTATGTTAGTCTTGTAAGTTAATAATATGTTTACATACATATCATAACATTCTATATCGGATAAACCTACTGTCGCAACTGCAGATCTTAAGTTCTATAGTCCAGGCCAGTTTGGGCAACCTAGCACGTCTCAAAAAATATCTCCTCCTTTTTTTATCGTTTCTATGTTATTGAACACCAAATCAATCAGGATATACCAAGTTGCTTGTATTACAACGCCTGAAAAAAGAATTAGGCCTGAAAGGGTTAATTCAAATTATATTGCATTGTACAATCGCAATGGCTTACATTTAGTTGCGTAGTCCTACGTCATCATTTCGAAGAACTCAATGGGGCTGTACCTTTAATTTTTTTTATTTCGACTGATATGCATGAGGGTTGAATTGATAAGCACAATGTTTATTCATTTATTTGCCAGGTGTATCCTCACCAAAAAGTTGAAAAGGTGGCAAAAATTGCGTTACCCAAAAATTGCTATTTTTACAATCATACCTTGAGCAAATTGTATGATAAGTAGAAAATAATTTTGCCCATGTTGATCCACAAGGTGCGTTATGAAAAAAAAAAAACGAAACCATGCAAGTGTGCGAGTGAGGAGTTGCACTCAGATTGGTTGAAATAATATTCATCACAATACACTGCACCACAGAACGTGTACATTGAACTTTTTATGGCAAATTGATGTGTTGCGTTTTCACCGCACAATCAGTGTTGCATTTTGTTTCCAAGTGACGATTTACAGCGAAAAATGAAACAATATCATGCAAAATCGCTATGCAATTTTGATATTTTATTTTGAATGCTCTAGTTCTGACAAATCTGACCACTAGGGTCGCTGTAAGAATCAAACATGTTTGTTTCAATACTAAATGGGCCACACATTAGTAACTGTGTATCTGTTTCCTCTGTTACTAAACCTAAACGGGCCAAAAGTTTCTATTGCAACCATGAAAATGTTTGAATGTTGAAATGTCAAATGTTTTACTAACGTTTGCATTAAAAAAATGAACTTTTTCGGATGGTGATAAAAAAAAGCTAAGACAGATAATTGCTTTTGAAAAATTTCCCATAGAAGTTAATTATTTAAGCTTACTTGCATAACAAAATCTACGCCCTTGCGAGTGACCTTCCGGCAGTTAACCGGAACATTCGCCATAGCGGGCAAAAACATGCGTGTAGGCATGTTTTTGAGTTGTTTCTTCGTTTTATTTATCAATTCCTCCTCAGTTTTCACGACAAAATTATTGGAGTAGATCTTTCGCTTCAGGTTGGCCCAGAAATTCTCGATCGGACGCAGCTGAGGGGTTCGCCTACTTGGGTACCACATCGATATTCAGCCGTTCCATCTTCTCAAACGATCGCTCTGAGTAGTGGGCCGACGCAAGATCCGGCCAGAGCACCGCGTCCTTATGGTATTTCTTAATGAACGACGCAACTTCCGGCAAGCATTTCGTACTATAAATTTCTCCGTTCACGGCCAGTCCGGAGCGAAAGAAGAGCAGCATTGTCATCCCCTTCTCGCTGATTGTCAGCTAAGTAGCACCTTCTTGGGGAACTTAGTCTGTGAAATGAACTTCACCTCGGAGCTCACTTCATTCGTGGGGGAAGTAAAATACGAGGTGCCCTGCAAGTCGTTGCCATCCAGAGTGAGATAGGTCTCGTCGTCCATCACCACCGCCACGTCGTGAAGAAAATCGCCTGAGAATTTTGCGCCGTCATGGAAAATCCGACTGCGACCATGAGATGGATCGGAAGACAACTGGGAATCACCCATACAACTGTATCTAGGGAGGTAAAATCGTTTAAGGAGTCCCAGATGACCTAGCGGCGGGCTGGAATTGGAAGAAAATCGAAGACAGCTGACCCTGTGAAGGCCCGGAAGGTGTTGGATTATTTCAAGTGTAATCCGAACCTTTCGATTTTCGACGCGGCTCTGAAGGCAAAGTGCTCCGCCTGGTTCGTTCAGCAAACCGTGAAACGAGCTGGGCTTCGTGTATTCAAGATCCACAAGGCACCGAACCAGCGTGATCAACAAAACACGGCGGCCAAATTCCGCGCATGGAAGCTGAATCGAGAGTGTGTGGTTATGGATGACGAAACCTGCATCAAGGCAGACGCCAAGCAGATACCGGAGTTGAAGTTATACGTTGCCAAACTACGGTTTGATGTTCCGGAAGACATAAGGAAGAAGAAAGTGGACAAATTCACATAAAAAAATACTTGCTCTGGCAGACCATATGCCCATACGGTAAACTGAGTAAACCGTACTTCACAACGGGTACCATCAACAGCGAAATTTACCGCACCGAGTGCCTCCAGAAGCGTCTGTTGCCTTTCCTGCTATCCCACGGAGGCGAAACATTATTTTGGCCGGACTTGGCATCTACGCGCGATCGACGTTGGATTGGTACAGAGACAATAACTTTGTTTTTGTACCAAAAACCGCCAACCTCCCAAATTCACCAGAGATTCGTCTGGTGGAAAGATTTTGGGCCATAATGAAGGTCAAAGTTCGAAAATCGTCCAAAGTGTTTAAGAACGAGCTGGAGTTAAAGAAAGAATGGATGAAAATGACCAAAAAGGTCGGCTCCACCATTGCAAAAAATATAATGAGGGGTCTTAAAGGGAAGGTGCAGGCTTTCAGCGATGGAAAAGAAATTGAATGAAGTAATTATGCTGGAACATAATCCATATGTATAAGTTCATTCTCTGAATTTTTCAAGAAAAACCGACTTAAAATAAATTGTTGGCGAACACTTTTGTCTGGTGCATTTTTTTTAGTACAGGCCTTACAGGAGGTTATTACTTTCCCGTCGGTAGTGGATGTAGATGTTAATAACCTGGCATTTCCAGGAAATTTACACACATTAATTGTTATGTTATGTATTCTCCGTGCGTGGAGTAACGATTATGATGTAGAAGGAGATGTTCGCTCATCACCATGAGGCAGCAAGAGTGAACATTAATGTTTTTGGCTAGAATGAAAGATATCAAGAGAAAGTGTTGATAGTTCCGTCAGTGTGCGGCAGGCTTGGAAATAGAACAGATGTTTTAGGAAATTGAGCGAAAAGGGCATGGGAACAGTGGTACTCGAACCAACGATATTTTTGCCTAACATCCCACTGCGGGGTAGGTCCAAGCACGTACTAAGTCCGCCACTTCAACAGGCAAAAATGTCCGGTTGGAAGACGCTCATGTACAACTGTGGCTTGTATAGTTATTCTAGCGATCTATTGTGTGCACATGGTTTATTGATGCGCACATGGGAGAGGAACTCTCTCCTTTTTTCTTGGGTTTGTTTTGATTCGCAACGACTGACGATCACTAAAGTTTAGGAAATTTACGTTTGAAGACATTGCATACAAATCTTACTTTTGAAATTTTGACGATTTTGTCTAGAAATGTTCTAAGCTATGCTATGCTGCTTTACTTTTCGCTCATATAATTTTGTTTGTGAGCCCCGGTTTGCACAGAAAGGTTGAGATTTTTCTCAAAAACGGCTACCACCTTCTTTTCCGATTGACGGCAGCATACATTTCGGTTTATTCCGCTTCCAACCTTCTGATCCACAGTCAAGCGTTGGTCAAACAATTTGCAAACACTAAACAGAGAGTACTATTTGGTAGTTTTAATTTGTTGGAAAACTCGCTTACCGAAAACGTTGGTTGCTGCCGATCGTATAAAATGCGTTTGTGCACTTTCACTTGATTTGACGTCATTTCACCAATGCAATAAAAACAGGGATGCCAGATATTTTTTTCAAATATCTGCGATACAAATTTGAAATGTTTGGGAATTTCTAAAAAGCCTGTTAATTTTTTTTTCAAAATTCGACTTCTATTTGATGTTAGGATCGATTTTTTTAAAAGTTAAAAGCTGTCAACTTGCTTATCTTTGATTTATCTATCGGTATAAAAAAGGATCATTTCATATAAAATAGAAAAAAAAGAAATAAAAATATTATTTTCCATTTAATTCCAACTACCTTTACCTAGTATTTCTTCGAGTCATGTACTTATAACTCGACAGTCGAGTAATAGATGACGATAATCGGCCGCCCCTGACATGGAGAACAGACGCTCAGGTTGGTGAAGGCCTGAACTTTTACTCTTATACCGGGATGACTCACTTCAACTGGAGGAGTCCAGCAACTGCTAAATCACCTCCGTCCCCCACCCCTAAAGCCATGGCAGCCACTGCTGCCTGTCCGGGGATGTTTATCTAATTCTAACCTCTAACCTATCTAACCTCCATATCTGGAGTTGATAGATAGAATTGATTGCTACCTTCTTGACCACTGCGCTGCAATCAACAACAGTTAAGGCGTGAAGAAAATCACAGCATTCTGACTTCACAGAACATGTGTGATTGGCTGAAGGCTCAAAGGACTCACAGTGAGTGGCCATCGAGGAATTTGAATCAGACAAGCGGGTAGACATGCTACAAAATATTGCCAGTGGCTAAGTTAGTTTGCCGGGACAAGAGTGAGCCTTCTGATTGACGAGGTGAGCCATTGCACGCTACGATTTGAGCATCTGTGAGGTGCCCATTTCTTATAGTTAGGGATCTCTGGAGGACTCTGGATCTCTGGATCTTGGGCAGGGTGATACGGTCAAAATTTGGTCAAGGGAAAACGCGTGTAAATCGGTGAAATCGTTTATTTAAAAATCAAATTAAATTTCTTTTCAAGTTCAATTAGTATAAAATTCAGTTAGGCTTCCGCTTTTCCAAATCCGAATTGCCGGGCCTTACGCTTGACCCCTGCCATCAGATTTTGTACAGCCACCTTGTCCACCTTCTTCGCCGCAGAAAGCCAGTTTGCCTTGAACTGCTGCTCGTCCTTAGCAGTTTTTTGGTCTTCTTTAGGTTCCGCTTGACAATAGCCCAGTATTTCTCAATTGGGCGGAGCTCTGGCGTGTTGGGAGGGTTCTTGTCCTTGGGAACCACCTGCACGTTGTTGGCAGCGTACCACTCCATGGCCTTTTTACCGTAATGACAAGATGCCAAATCCGGCCAAAACAGTACGGAACAACCGTGTTTCTTCGGGAAAGGCAGCAGACGTTTATTCAAACACTCTTTCATGTAAATTTCTTGGTTGGCAGTCCCGGAAGCTATGAAAATGCTGCTTTTCAAGCCACAGGTACAGATGGCTTGCCAAACCAGATATTTCTTTGCGAACTTTGACAGTTTCGTGGGCTTGAAAATATCTGCTACCTTTCCCTTCCTTTTGCCGTATAAAACTCCTGTCCCGGAAGCTGCTTGTAGTCGGCTTTGACGTAGGTTTCGTCGTCCATTACCACGCAGTCAAACTTCGTCAGCATCGTCGTGTACAGCCTCCGGGATCGCGCTTTGGCCGTCGTATTTTGTTTATCATCGCGATTTGGAGTCACTACCTTCTTGTAAGTCGATAGTCCGGCTCGTTTTTGGCTCGATGCACGGTTGTAGACGATACACCCAGCTTATTTGCGGCATCTCTGAGAGATAGGTTAGGGTTTCGCTTGAAACTACCGGCAACTCTCTTTGTCGTCTCAGCGGCTTCCGGTTTTCGATTTCCCGATCCAGACTTCCTGGCTGTCGACAAACGTTCTCAAACACTTTAATTACATTTGTAACGGTTGATTTGGCAACTTTTAGCGATTTTGCCAACTTTGCGTGCGAGTAGCTCGGATTTTCGCGATGCGCGAGTAAAATTTTGATACACTGCTCTTCTTGCTTGGACGGCATTTTGACAACTGAAGAGTGAATTCCAAAATCAAAATAGGAGCAACATTCTACACACACACACCTTCAAAATGAGGGTGTTCAGGTTTTTTAAATGCAAAATTGAAAGAAATACGTCAAGTTGATATTGACCAAATTTTGACCGTATCGCCCTTTAGTAGACGAAATACGCGTATTTTTCAAGGCAAATAACACCCTCTATTGATCAAAATTTGGTCGACATAAACTCGGCGCACTACATCGTGCATTAGAAAAATGTGCACACTCGTAATTTTGAAGTTTGATTTTGAGATTAGCACTTCAGTTATCAAAATTTTGTCGAAGGAAGAGAAGCAACGCATCGAAATTTTGCACGTGCATGGCGAAAATCCAAATTACTCTCTCGCCAAGTTGGCGAAAATGTTGAATACGGCAAAATAAACTGTTACCAACGTATTAAAAGTGTTCGGTGAAGGTTTATCAAAAACCAGGAGTGCTGGATCAAGGTGGGAATTGAAAGCCGACAAAAAATGAGTTGCTCACTGTTTCGCGCGGAACTCCAACCTCTCCGCCTGAGATGTCAGCAAACAAGCTGGTTGTGGCGCCTTCACCCGTGAATAGAGCTACAAAACGAGCTAGACTGTCAACTTACAAGAAAGCGGTGACTCCAAATCGCGACGATAAACAAAACACGTCGGCCAAAGCACGATCGCGAAAGTTGTACACGACGATGCTGACGAAATTTGATTGCGTGGTACAGGACGATGGAACTTACGTCAAGGCAGACTTTAAACAGCTTCCAGGACAGAAATTTTATACGGCAACCGGACAGAGAAAAGTGGCAGATATTTTCAAGCACATTTAACTGTCAAAGCTCACGATCAAGTATCTGGTGGGGCAGGCAGAGTGGTGCTCAAGGACAAGAACCCTCCCAACACGCCAGAGCTCCACCCAATCGAACAATATTGGGCCATCGGCAAGCGGCAAACTGGGGTTCTGCAGCAAATAAAGTGGGCAAGGAGACTGTACAAAATCTTATGACAGGTGTTAAACGAAAGACCCGGCAATTCGCATTCGGTAAAAAGGAAGCTAGCCTGAATATTTCTCCTGTATTCTGTATTAACTGATCTTGAAAAAGAAAAAGAATTTGACTTATTAATCAAAACTTTGATCGACTCTCACACAATACCGTTTGACCAAATTTTGATCGTGAACACCCTTTATAATGGAATGAAAAGAAACTCCTTACAGTCCATTACGACATTTTCGATTAATTCAGTGTTAGGGAACTGTTTGG